>CM040402.1:65354399-65474399 GCA_022702515.1 Ilyophis sp. 1 JC-2022
CTACTTGTTTTACATGTAAATATTGAGACAGACCCAGAGGTCAAATATTAAGCTGACACAAACCGAGCATTGAAATATACTAGTAGGGCTGATTTTTCTAACATACAAAGGGGAATTGGATTTGAGAGGGTCTGTACAAGAGCTCTTACTTAAAATAAAAATATATTTTGTGGCAATACATTTCTTAACATTGTTTACACACACCGACAACACGGAGGCACAGAAACAGTGTACACAGTGTTGCATAAAACACAGGAAAGACCAGCTCTCACTGACTCACCGCTGAGAGGCACAGTGCATACAGGAGAGACCAGCTCCCCCTGACTCACCGCTGAGAGGCACAGTGCATACAGTACAGGAGAGACCAGCTCTCACTGACTCACACACTGAGAGGCACGGTTCATACAGCACAGGAGAGACCAGCTCTCACTGACTCACCGCCGAGAGGCACGGTGCATACAGCACAGGAGAGACCAGCTCACACTGACTCACCGCTGAGAGGCACAGTGCATACAGGAAAGACCAGCTCTCACTGACTCACACCACTGAGAGGCATGGTGCATACAGGAGACCAGCTCTCACTGACTCACACACTGAGAGGCACAGTGCATACAGCACAGAAGAGACCAGCTCTCACTGACTCACACACTGAGAGGCACAGTGCATACAGCACAGGAGAGACCAGCTCTCACTGACTCACCTCTGAGAGGCACGGTGCATACAGCACAGAAGAGACCAGCTCTCACTAACTCATACCACTGAGAGGCACGGTGCATACAGGAGACACCAGCTCTCACTGACTCACACACTGAAAGGCACAGTGCATACAGCACAGGAGAGACCAGCTCTCACTGACTCACCGCTGAGAGGCATGGTGCATACAGCACAGAAGAGACCAGCTCTCACTGACTCACCGCTGAGAGGCACAGTGCGTACAGGAGACCAGCTCTCACTAACTCACACCACTGAGAGGCACGGTGCATACAGGAGAGACCAGCGCTCACTGACTCACACACTGAAAGGCACAGTGCATACAGCACAGGAGAGACCAGCTCTCACTGACTCACCGCTGAGAGGCACAGTGCATACAGCACAGAAGAGACCAGCTCTCACTGACTCACTGCTGAGAGGCACGGTGCATACAACACAGGAGAGACCAGCTCTCACTGACTCACCGCTGAGAGGCACGGTGCATACAGCACAGAAGAGACCAGCTCTCACTGACTCACCGCTGAGAGGCACAGTGCGTACAGGAGACCAGCTCTCACTAACTCACACCACTGAGAGGCACGGTGCATACAGGAGACCAGCTCTCACTGACTCACACACTGAAAGGCACAGTGCATACAGCACAGGAGAGACCAGCTCTCACTGACTCACCGCTGAGAGGCATGGTGCATACAGCACAGGAGAGACCAGCTCTCACTGACTCACCGCTGAGAGGCACGGTGCATACAGCACAGAAGAGACCAGCTCTCACTGACTCACCGCTGTGAGGCACAGTGCATACAGGAAAGACCAGCTCTCACTGACTCACACCACTGAGAGGCACGGTGCATACAGGAGAGACCAACTCACACGACTGAGAGGCACGGTGCATACAGTAGACCAGCTCTCACTGACTCACACCACTGAGAGGCATGGTGCATACAGGAGACCAGCTCTCACTGACTCACACCACTGAGAGGCATGGTGCATACAGGAGACAAGCTCACACTGACTCATACCACTGAGAGGCACGGTGCATACAGGAGACCAGCTCTCACTGACTCACACCACTGAGAGGCATGGTGCATACAGGAGACAAGCTCTCACTGACTCACACCACTGAGAGGCATGGTGCATACAGGAGACCAGCTCTCACTGACTCACCACTGAGAGGAACGGTTATATACAGGATAGACCAGCTCTCAGTAACTCAGGGCGAGGCACACACATTATTTAATAAAGAAACAAGACACGCTGAACCTTTGCATACGCAATATTTTATTAAACATGTTAATAAATAAAATAGGCATTGTATTAGTTTCTTTCATTAAAATGAAATAGAGGAATAAGACATTTTATTTGCTGTTCATGAGGACGCTACTTCGCTCCTACTAAAGAGGACACAAGTTCATGGAATATTTACAAAAGTCATGGATGTGGTAACAAATTTGAAACTAAATGTTAAATAACTTTGATATTCAGGCTTTCACTTGATTGGACAAACTGGTGATACAAACAGTCCCCCAGCAAGGAAGATCACCCAACTCAGGGGTCCCCAACCTAAGTCCTGGGGGACCCCCGTGTGTGCTGGTTCAAGCCCTGTGTGTGCTCTTGATCAATGAATGTTGCTGAAAACAAGCGTTGGATTTCTCTCAGAACCTTTTCCTTAAATGTATCTTAACACAATACAGGCTTGGCTTGTCAGTTTAGTTTCAGTGACCAGGTATGCACACTTTCAGAGAGTAATACACATTTCACCTGCGAGGCTCTAATGTATAATGCAAGTTAAAAATGTAAGCCCTTTCTAAACAAATCCATTTGCCATACAGCACACCAGAAAATGAAAGCATTAGTTCACCTGACTGACAGTCCTGGCACGGGAATATGGGAACTGTCTTCATAATGGCATGCAAAACCATTTCTGAAATAACGTGGGGTAATAAGGCAACTACCCAAGAAATAAGTGTCTAATTAATACCAATCAACAGGAGGTTACATTACAGCGGATTCAACTACAGTTGGCCTGAAAACCAGCATACACATGGGTTTCCCAGGACCAAGTTTGAAAACCCCTGGCCTAACTGACTGGACTCTGATTTGTCCAAGTATCATGTGGATCAGAAATGCTGATCGAACAGCTCTACAATTTTACTATCACAATAACCTTAAATTGATCAGGGCAACGTGAGGCCACAGAGAGAGATCGCAGACAATAAAACAGTCCAGTCTGTATTTCACAGGCATGAATCACCCATTCCGGTGGTAACAATGATTCATCTGGATTTTAGGAAAGCTCCCGTTTCCTGGCAACCTGCTCAACAGATCATGCGTCACACTCATTCAAGAAACTCATATAACTGGTCCCCTAAGTTTAAATGTCCTTTGCAGGCTACTTGGCATACATCTATAAATATATGAACGCAATAATCTGTTGTATCTTTCAGCTAAACCTACCCCCCCCCCAAATCATTCATGAGGCATACATTTTCACCCAGATCTATTAGGGGGTGGTTAAAGTGTTTGATACTGGAGGAAACAACATGTCTCGTTTTTTAATATATATATTTTATTTTTTATTTTTTACATGGGCTGCCTGTCACTTCTCTGACTCAGTGGCAGTAATGTACAACAGCACCTCAAAGCTTTGTTTCGGACTCAATATAAGTGTGGCCCAACAGCACGCCTTCAAATAATAGCTCCCCCCCCCCCTTAGTTGATTGGAATTCATTTTTAAATCTCAAGGGGCAGAAATAGTGCAATAAGTCGAATGCCATTTCTAGGTTGGGGAACGTGAGGGTGCTCACGTTTTCTTACCGAGACATATCTATATGTAGTGACTCGTGTCCAAGGCCCAAAGATGTGCTTCTCTTCAATGAGGCAGGAGATTAGTTTGCGCCACATAGTGAGAATCCCATTAATATGATTGTGACTCCATCTGGCACTTACATTGCAAATCTAAACCTGGACTGAATGGTTAGAAACCGTCAAACGTCACAAGAGTAGAATTCCTTTCGGTTAACTGCTTTCAGTTATAACCTTTTTAAAAATCAGTTCCGTGCAGCGTAAATGTAAAATCCAGACACCTGTAAATGGTAGCTATGGACATGGCAACCTGGATACTTGAGAACAAATTCTTGAACCTTATATAATACACCTGTTAACTGACAGATAAAACATCAAAGAAAACCTGTCATACTGGATTTACGATAAAACAAAATGTACACTGATTTACTACTAAAACATATCCCGGCATGAGAGAGACACAACGAAAGAGGAGGTTTCAAAACGTGTCAATTTATGCTGAATTCTTTGTACAATGAGACTCCATAAGTACAAGCTTCTGCTCGTCTTCACTTGACCTACACCCCCTACACACCAGGGTTAACCTTTGAGGCTGATCTCGTGAAACTCAGTCCATCTCCTGTGACGGTTGGGAGTCGACACCATGCGTGTGGGCAGGGTCCACTGAAAAATCTTGTGTGGTTTATTGTTCATAGTTAATAAAATATATAGTCAAAAAAATTCTTTAGTATACATACATGGCAATCGCTTTAAAAGGTATTTATATTTGCAAATACTGCATAGTCATTGTGTGTTCCTGGTACATTTCAGAGATCATGAAAACAGAAGTACCACAGAAGTAACGAGAATTGTGAATCCTTTGTTTTTGGTGCTCTTGTCCATCTATTTGGAAAGTGTAAACGCTACATCGGAACCCAGTCTGGCTCCACCTTCCTGAGCAGTTCTCCTGATCCCTTCTTGTGAAGAAGAATATTGGACTGAACCTGCGCACCTGTTTAAGTAAGCCACAGCAGCAACTGCAGTAGAACTGTCTTTTTAGGAAAATCTATAAGTAAAGAAAAAAAGTTATTTATTTTATTTTATTTTATTTTTTTGTTTGTTTCAACCGATCCATCCTTATGCATATGGGACAATTCTGAATATTTAACTTTGGTCACTGGCTTAAGACTGGCAAAGTCCCCTGCACAAGGTCCATATCACTACGCTAGTAGTGCTCTCCTGTTTATTTTTCATATTTAAAACATTTGTTCTGAAGAGCTCTCATTCCGCCTTAGTTTAATAATAATAATAATAATAATAATAAAAAAGGAACTAACCTACATCTAAATGGGAAAGACATGAAATTACTTTCCCCCCACTGCTACCCCCAAACTGTGCAATGGTACAGCCCAACCAGGTTTTTCCAGTGTAGCTGAGCCATAAGCAACTGAAACTCTGGGGGTGGAGTTAGCAGTTGGAAACATCATGGGAGGCTATAGCTAATGGCTAATATTCCTTGGCATGTATTTCACAATTTCATGAAAAGGTCGCGCTTCCAAATTGTCGTACTATTTCTCGTCAACCTCGCCTTACCTCCAGTGCCGGTGTGACAGCTATAGCTATTGACAGCGATGCCAGCTATATATTTATCAAACAATAAAAGTATGACGTACATTTACAAATTTCAATGCCCTAAACAGAAGTTATATAAAGGATTTATATAAAATATAGCAACTTGGAGATTTTTCAAGGTTAGCCAACTAGATATTTAACACAAATGAAAGGCTGAAACTTTTTCTTCTGCCTGGATGAGTATACATAGCATATCATTTGAGAAAAACTGTGCAATCTCTTTCTGCCTGAGAACAACAATAGAAAACCAAAGCGAGCCGCACCAGCATAACTACATTCCGAAAGGGCACAGCTTGGGAAGGTTCCATCATTGGAATGGAATGGCGGTAAATGTGGCAAATGAAAACAAAAATCTGACGTTGGGGGGGCACTCAGCCGTTTCCAGGTTGAGCAGGGGAACCAGTATCTGGTCTAGGCCAGAAGCCTGATGGCTCCATTTTCTGAGCCCAGGAGGAGGAGTCTCTTTGTGGGCAGAACTGCAAGGCTGGTGAGTGTCCCGCGGAAGTTCTCAGAGCTGAGCTTGGTGGAGCTGGCGGGGCTGGCCGAGATGTCCATCATGGAGTATACTCCGATCTTATTGGCCACGGTTCCCGCCACAATCTCGGCGCCGTAGAGGTCAAAGGCGTGGATGGGGTCAGAGGGGGACTTGTACTGATGGAGAGGTTTATGCTCTAGGTCCTTCCACACTGTAAGCGTGTGATCTGTGGAGGAGCTGATAATCAGGTTTCCCTCTGCAGCCTGACGAAGAGAGAGAGAGACGGAGGGTAAGAAATGGAGAAAGAGAGAGACAGCTGGCCCTGAAACAAACCAAGCAAAAACTAACAATACTAACTAAGGCCAGTTTCAGACCAGCACTGCTTCAATTAAAATCAACCAATTCATAAATAAAAACAAATTCCTATTTGGAACATTGGAAGATAATGACAAAACTGCAAAACAAACAAAATTGTTATAATATGATAAAAAGAAATTACAAATTGGCAGAATCTCTCTCCACTGTCAGATATATAAAGCAAAGACAGATCCTTACCAAATACAGACTAAGTGATCACAGCTTGGCCATTGAAACTGGAAGACACAAACGAAACAGGAAGACGCAAACAAACATGGCGCCCCAAAAAGCAGAAATGTGATTCTGTGAGACAGGTGAGGTTGAGACAGAGATACACTGCCATAAATAGAGAAATTTGGAATAAATTCTTTCAAAAAACAAAAACAATACTTCCAAATAAAAAAAATAAAAAAACATTTTCATCTGATGATGAAAAGTATAATCACTCTACTGAATGAAGGACACACAGCACCACTAGCTGCTTTGTATGTAGCAAGATGCACAATAACCAATAATGCGGGGGAGCACCGCTCCCCTTGTTAAGAAACATTGGGAAAATCATCCCCCTTGTTAAGATATGCAATTCTGTAAAACGAAAAGCATTGGGTTCAGTCCAATCACTTATTTTCACTCCTTGCATCATTTACTCGTGTCCTTTCCTCTGTCCTTAGCTCCATCCAGGCCCGGACTGGTCATCTGGCAGGCCAGTCTGATTTTCTACCATTTTGGGCCGGTGTAGCGTAGGCTACAATTCTTCCTAGCGTATAATTTTTCCCGGATACTTCCGGGTCCATCACTTGAACAGGACAAATAACCAATCACTGCTCAACTACGAGCGGGAAGTTGAGCAATGTCCAATCAGATAGCTTTTCATAAACGTGCACAACGAAAGTGTTATCTTTTTGAACCCATCCGTGGTCAGTAGCTAGCATTAGTGCTACGTAATGCGAGTGTAAAACTAACAATGTTTATTTACAGTCTAATTGAACAAATACATAGAAATGTATCAGTTCAGCGCTAGGTGCTATAGTAGCTAGCGAGACGTACAGTGAAGCAATAGACCTGGAAGTGGAAAAAAGTTATACGCTAGGAAGAATTGAATTGTACGTTACACTGGTCCAACTGCCTTGTGGCGAGAGAGAGGTGGAGAGAGGTAGGACAGTTATTATTTGCATATTCTTTTAATTTGTGGCTAGGTCATATTATTGATTGGTCATGTAAATGCATGTAAAGTTGGCCGTGTGTGTTTTTTGGCCGCCGTGCCATGTGCGCGTGCGTGAATCTGTTTGACATGAATTGCATCGGTAATTCACATAAATAGATAAGCTAAGCTAAATAACATAATTTTTTTCAACCATACAGTTTTAATGCCGCGGTTTCCACTTCTGCTCGTTATTAGCGCATGACAAATCATATGTCTGTTTGTAAAATTATTGCCGAAATGTAATTGTAATCGGCCTACAGGTAAATAAACTGTGGTGACCAGTAAACTGTAATTTGTTCCGCTACCGTTTCAGAACAAGGGCGACCTGCACCTAAAAAACTGAGGGGGCACAGAGAAATAATGATAGGAGTTGATAACAATATCCTGTTTGGAAAATAGTTTTGAGGGAACATACATACAATCTTACAATATTTTTGGATGTATAATAACATTTGGAAATAAAATAAAATTTATTGACTTATTTATATGTAGATAGATTCTGAGAAAGCTTAATCTGAAATCTGGCCAAATCGGGGGCTCGTTGAATGGACAGATCGCCATCACTGTTTCATAATGAAGGCAGATATTTTTACTCACATAATTAACAAAAAAAAGATGGATACTGCTTTGTAGTGTCGCTTGAGCTAAGCCATCAGTCCAGAACACATTTTGAGTAGACAGTAATTATGCATGCAGTAATTATCTATTTGCCAGCTACATCGATGTGAATGTGGTTACAATGGTTTAAAACATTATTTCCAGCATCAAGTTAGCAAAGCTGTATCCTGACTGTGAACTTGAATATGATCTCTAAATCTGACGTAGCATGCGGTGCCATATATTTTTACTGCAACCTTGGACTGTGATTCCAAACACTTTAAATAAACCAGTACAACAAACATGACAGCTTTTATGTAATTTATTTGATGGCTCAAGTGTAGGATCAAGCATCTTACAAGTTGATGGGTTTTTGGATTGTTTACAAGAGCACACAATTCTTCACGGATCTAGCGTCTTAATGTTCCTCTTCAAAGTGCACCATTGTACAAAAATTTCTCCCAGAGGGGCATGCCCCCGGACCCTCCTAGAGGGGCGGGTGTTTACCACCTCATAGTAGAGCCAACCATTTTTATTAGTTATTTTTTGCCAGATGCATTCAACTGTATGAACCAGTTATTTGCTGGATGCATTCAACTGTATGAAAATAATTAGAATTATAGTCTAAACGTGACATATTGCATAGGCTACATATGGCAAAATGAATAGACTATATCTTTGAAAGGACATGGGTTAATGTTAAGCATTGAAGGTTGCGTTTCCTAGTAACAAACACACGGAATGGTATGGAAAACAAAAACGTCAGTAATATGCTTACGCGCATAATGGTAATGTGCTTTAGCCTCTTTTTTTCCATGAATAAACGTGACTTTTGCTCGTCCTAAAGAATGAGTGTTGTTACTGTATATGGATTAAATCGCTTTATAATAAATGAAAAGGAATGGTAAGATTGGATTGTGCGTGCCTGCGGCAAATGTATAGCAATCGCTTACACATTTTGGTTTTCGCCATTTGGTCTACCTCCCGGATTGAGATGTGCATTTTCTTTTTCTCCTTAAGGTTAAAACCAAGCCTGACAAGTGTGTATGTGGCAGTGTGGCTTATGGCAGAAATTCTAATGAGTAATCCTTGTCCATATTTACCTGAACTTGGGCCTCTAATGCTGAAGACCCAGTCCTTGACCCCGCCGACAGGGGTTAAATAAAGTTTGCTCTTCTCTCGGTTGGCTCAGCTCAGCACAGATTTGTTGACTGCTTCTGCACAACCCAACAGGGCTTTCATTTCCATCTCCACATTTCAAATTTCACTTTCCACAGCAACATGGCAAATGAGATGATCAAAGCATAATCAGCCCTTGACCAGTGGCTTCAAAATAGTAAAGTAAAAATCTTCACACCTAAAATTTCATTTTAATTTTCAGTTTTTCAGTCATGTGATGATAAACAAATGGGAAAACTGAAGTCATATTTGAGGTGAAAATATTGAGATGTTATATATTTTAAAAAAATTATAATAAATAAAAAGTGTCTAGTCTATAACATATGAAAATGTGTTTTTGACAAATTAAGGTTTAAGGACAAAATATTACTTAATTAGCATATTTATTTATTTATGAAAAAGTATTTAAATTGTGCATAACCTTTTTTGTAAGCTTTCCAATAAGAGAACCATACTGTTTATTATGTTTATTTCTAACGAAGATACCTGTATCTTTAGGTAGGGTGGGGGGTCCAATATGGGTCAACTTTGAGGGCCCCTGTCTCCTGAATGGTTGGTCATTCTGGTTAATCAAACAACATTCTAACACTCTCTAATATAGGTTAACATTTAAAAAATATATATATACATATAAATAATTTGTTCAAATCTAAAAGGGTGAGGTAAGAAAGTGTTTGATTTCTGACAAAATTCCCCAACACCGAAAAAGAGCACTGACCAAGATTCAGCACAGAACCATTAGTTTAAGAATGCTGAGCAAGATTAATCATAGAACCATTAGTTTAAGAACACTGACTGAACCAGATTCAACACAGAACCAATAGTTTCAGAACACTGACCAAGATTCAGCACAGAACCATTAGTTTAAGAATGCTGAGCAAGATTAATCATAGAACCATTAGTTTAAGAACACTGACTGAGCCAGATTCAACACAGAACCAATAGTTTCAGCACACTGACCAAGATTCAGCACAGAACCATTAGTTTAAGAATGCTGAGCAAGATTAATCATAGAACCATTAGTTTAAGAACACGGACTGAGCCAGATTCAACACAGAACCAATAGTTTAAGAACACTGACCAAGATTCAACACACAACCAATAGTTTAAGAACACTGACCCAGATTGAACTATTTTTCTAGGTTGTGAAAGAAAAGAATACAAATACCCCTCATGTATCTTACATTACCCCGTGATTAGTGTGCCATCGTTCCTGAGATTTCATAAATATGTGAAACAAAAATCCACTCACATCTGAATATTTTGCCTTGAAAGTCCAATTAGAGGACAGTCAATGTGAATTTTTGTGAGAGCCCACTGAGATGGGAATATGCGCCCTCTCCTGGTGAAGCACCAGTATGTTTTTATCTGAAATACTTCCCACCGCCCTTGCACAATGTGCAGGCCTTCCCAGTCAATTATTTTCTTTTAAGTTTTTGACACATGGTAGTTCATATATTAAGTGAGATTGCCAGGAAATCCAAAGTGCAAGAGTGATTTTTTTCTCGTTTACCATGAAAGGTAATTTTCTATGCTGCAGCATTAAAATTAAAATGCACAGGGCTTACGGCCAGGAATTTCGGCCGCCCGATTACCTTGGACCTTGTAGGGCCAGCTGGGGCTATGGGCGCGGCCATGGTTAAGGGCGGGGTTATCACAGGCTTAGCTGGCCTTTATATCAGACATCCCCCTGTAGCTATATTTATTCCTGTGTATCCCAAATAATATTGAAATCTAACTTAATGTTACTTTGCTACATTTAGAGGAAATGGAAAACAATCGCCAGTACTGGTCTGCAGAAGAAACGAAAGCTCTTCTTAACATCTGGGCTGAGGAAAATGTTCAGCGTCAGTTCGACGGAGTTTATATACTCCTCAAAAAAAGTTTGGAAACGTTATTTCGGTCGATTATTCCTCCCCTTTAATAATACCAATTGGTATTGTATTTTATATCGTTGGAAAGCCTGATTAGTCACCTTTACAACGAGGTACAACTTGTAAGGATCATGCATTCGTGGAATGAGCAACACAGCTAACCGTGTGGGTAGCGGCCCAAAAAAATGTGCCAAAATCCCCTGCAATATTCTTCTGTTGGTATTCACTCTCGTTTTGAGCTTCAAGTGCTGGCAGGTGTATGCCAGTCACAGGTGTGTGACTGGCACCTGATTGGCACCGAGGAATGAGATGCCATCCCACAGCAGTGTGTGACCAGGCTGGTGACCAGCATGAGGAGGAGGTGCCAAGCTGTTGTGGCTGCGTATGGATCTTCCACACGCTACTGAGGTCCCTGACAGTGTAAAATGAATAAAATGTAAAAATGGCCAATATGTGTTGTTTTTTCCTTATTACTGTGGGAGAGTGCAATCATCCAGTCCACCAAGCAACTCAAAACGAGAGTGAATACCAACAGAAGAATATTGCAGGGGATTTTGGCACATTTTTTTGGGCCGCTACCCACACGGTTAGCTGTGTTGCTCATTCCACGAACGCACGATCCTTACAAGTTGTACCTCGTTGTAAAGGTGACTAATCAGGCTTTCCAACGATATAAAATACAATACCAATTGGTATTATTAAAGGGGAGGAATAATCGACCGAAATAACGTTTCCGAACTTTTTTTGAGGAGTGTAGAAACAAGGATGTGATTAAGTATACAGACGTGCTCAAATTTGTTGGTACC
Source organism: Ilyophis sp. 1 JC-2022 (assembly GCA_022702515.1). Classification (NCBI taxonomy): domain Eukaryota; kingdom Metazoa; phylum Chordata; class Actinopteri; order Anguilliformes; family Synaphobranchidae; genus Ilyophis; species Ilyophis sp. 1 JC-2022. Next base: position 65,366,013 of record CM040402.1, read on the forward strand.
CCTGGTAAAGATGAGTAAAAATGATACTAAATGTCTCTGCATTTGAATGGATCTCTATGGGAATTGGGGGGTGGGACTAGATTTAGCTGTAAATTACACTGGAACAGTATGGAACACATAGTTGGCTAAAGGGCTCTAAATTATCAAGGGTTTGACATATCAAACAAGCCTCAAACCATAACTCTGCTGCCAGAAATACAGTAGATATGGATGGATAACTTGAATGGTTTCTTCTCCTGACTTATTTTTCCATAGAGTTTGTCAGGAGAAACCACCCTTAAAGTAGAGAGTGATAGTTTGAGGCTTGTTTGATACGTCAGACCTTGATGACTTTGAGCCATTTAGCCAACCATGTGTTCCATACTGTTCCAGTGTAATTTACAGCTAAATCTAGTCCCACCCCCCAATTCCCATAGAGATCCATTCAAATGCAGAGACATTTAGTATCGCTTGTAAGAGTACCAGAAAATAAGACATCTAGAGTCTTTTGATGTTGTTGGGTCACAGACATCAGGAAGTCATGGCATACAAAGGATATGTGACCAAATATTAAAAATTAATACTTTATTCTATATATAAATGCAGGGATGCCAATAATTGTGGCCAACATAGTTTTGTTAAAAATAATTATTTCTTGATGAGGGATTTTTTTTTTCTCATAATAAATGATCGTCAATTAAAGGTTGGATTTTTCTCATTTTTTCAGTTTGAGATTAAGCTAATTCACCAAACAGTTAATTTTTTATAACCCTTTTTACTCATCTTTACCAGGGGTACCAACAAATTTGAGCACGTCTATATAGTTGCTGAATTATCCAAACAAAATGTTCAGCGCATTAACTTGGCTGAGTGCTAACGTTAGCCGACATTAATACTAGCATGTGTTGTTCACTAGAGTACAGCTAATTTAGGTTACCATCTCCCGAATGATAGCTATCGAACGTTAGCTAGCTTAGATGGAAACAAAAATGAAAACATCACCTGGTCAGTTGTTTTGCGATGTAACCATCTAGTTACAGCTAGCTATCTAGTTGGCTAAATACAAGTAACGTTACAATACTGCAAGCACGTTGTGATTAAATGAAGTTGTAGTTTACATTAACTGTAATAGCTTGCTCTATTCCATCTAGCCTGAACTTGGCCGAGTACTAAGTTGCTAACATACTAGCTGACGTTAACTAACGTTAGCCTGCTGTGTTGCTAGATATACGGTTTTTTTTTTTTTGGCTACCTTATCTCCCTTTAGCTAGGGTGTGTGATGTTGGCACCAATGCATCACATTATGGGTGGGATTTAGCGTAACACCATGGTGCTACAGACCCGGTGGTGGGGAAGCAACGCTCAAGGCTTTAGGCCCGAGGCTAAAGGACCCCGCATGGCCACTAGGTAGCACTCACACGCACTCACCCGACAGTGAAAATGCGGCTACTGTGCACCTCTAAGACTGGAGTTAAACCTGCAGCCACAGCGCCCCCACCAGCACTGAAGTTAAACCTGCAAATGCTGTGGCCCTCCATGACAGGAGTTAAACCTACAGACACGGCGCCCCCACCAGGACTACAGTTAAACCAGCAAACACTGTGTCCCTCCAGGACTGGAGTTAAATGTGCAGCCACAGTGGAGTGGAGTCTGACACCCCTGCCTCACCTTCATCTGCAGGATATCTCCTTCGTGGGCGGGCCAGCCACGCAGCACCAGGCCAGTCCGAGCATCCAGCAGCACGATGAATCCAGAGGAGAAGCCAGCCGCCACCGTGCGTCCTCCCGGACTCACCGCCAGGTAGCGTATCAGCCCCGCGCTCACGTTGTTATAGGCCAGCCGGAACTCGTGCTGTGGACAGTCAAATTGCAGCCCGATTAACACACACTAAACTCCTGCCTTCCTGTCCTCCTCCCTGGCTGGTAACAGGAGTTTTGAACGTCCATTACACCTCCCACCCTTTACTGAATTTATCTGCTAAACGGACATTTTTTCAACATCAGCAGTAGAGACTACTGTAAAGAACAGAGTGGAGCAGCTGATATGTCTATAGAATCTGTGGCCCTAACGCAATGTGTGGCCCTGGTAATACTGGCTCATCAGAGCCCCAGTCTAATGGAGCCAACATAAAATGCCTGCATTACATGCCGTTAAAGTGCAAGTAAATTTTACAATAGATAATTCTGATTGAGCTTGAAATTAAATTATTATCTACTGAGTATGACAGTGTAGTGAGAGAGCTGCTTGTACAGAAGAGAGAAAGAGAGAGTAAGCTGATCATAGAGGAGAGAGAGAGAAAGATGTTTGTAGAGGAGAGAGAGAAAGATGTTCGTAGAGGAGAGAGAGCTACTCGTACAGGAGAGAGAGTGTAAAAACCTGATTTAAAAAAAAAAAAAGGCTACAGCAAGTAAACAGTTGTTTTTCAATACCTTCATTTGCAGGGAGTTTGTGTAATAAACAGTGTGATTTAACTTTCTAGGTGACTTTTCAAAGTGCTCCCCGGCTGAGGAAACATGGCAGTGGTGCAGTACAGTATTTTAGAAGCTGCACCGGTAACGTCTGGTTTGCAGATTCAAAGCCCCAATGGGGCGTCACTGTTGCATTATGGGCCAAAGCACTTTAGACAAGTGGCTTCAGTTAAACATACAGCTGTGTAACTGGCTCATGTATAATACAGGACCGTGTGAAGCAGTTGTGGGTATGACGGTAAATTATGCGATGCTGGTGTACAGACACACCTGTAGACCTGGTTTGCGGGGATCGATGAAGCGCAGCACAGAGTCCGCGCTGCCGAACACCACGCCGCAGTGGGGCGGGGGCATGGTGGTCACCGCAGTGATGGGGTTCTTCCCGTCAAGAGGTTCATACGTGCGGATCTGCTTTCCTGAACACACACAGGGAGAGGGGACCGGAAAAGGACAAAAAACAAGCACAAGCAGTCTGTTATTTAATCTACACTATAGCCCACTCTCCCTTCATACATTACATTACACTATAGCCCACTCTCCCTTCATACATTACATTACAGTCATTAAGACTCTTATCTAGAGCCGCTAAACATAAGCAGACTCAACCCAGTTATGAGAGCAACAGTGTCAGACCTGGCTAACAACATTCCCAGACTAGCAAGCACCCATGCAACACCCCTAAAAGACTAATGCAAGCTAGCTATGCTAACCAAGACTGTAATACAGCGCCTTGACATATGCAAATTTAACCAGAACAAGCCATGAAAAAAATAAAACCATAAAAATAGTGTAGTAACCTCAACTAATGCATAAAATATGGGTGCTAAGAGGAGATGGGAGGGGAGAGATAGAGCCTTGATTTGGTATCTCAGTGGAATTGTGTGCTCAAATAAAGGTTACATAAATAAAAAAGTAAGGACCAAAGTACCAAAAATGACCACTCCATCAGAAATTTAAGCTAAGGCAAACAGAAGAACTCCCACTTGCGGACTGAAAGATGAACACTGTTAGTGACCCAGAGGTATGACATCATCAGAGCTGTGCACTACGGACATATGCAGGATTTTAAAATATTCACTTGCTCAATTGACCAAAAATTGATTTATAAAGCCGTTTTGGGATTTGGACAGTAGCAAACATTTGCTGATTAAAATTTTTGGTAAGGTTGGAAAGTTATGGAAAAATGTACCTTTTTGAGAAATTTTGAGGTAATTTTAGGAATTTATGCTGTTAACAATATTTTTCATAAATCGTAAGTATGTCTTTGGTTTTTTATGTATTGGGCCTATTTGAGGGGTCACCACAAATACTTTGCACACATTGTTAGGAAGAAAAAAAACACATGCGTTTTAAGAAATGTCAAACAAACATGATGTTGGTTTACCACAATGTAAAAAAGAGAAAGAAAATGCACACCATGATTTATATAGAAAAAGGTGCATGCGATCGTAATGATAAATTGGGAAAAGAAGTAGTGAACACCGCACACTCAGCTCCATATATTTATTTATCTTACCAACATTTCTACTTTCATCTTCATCAGGGCATTAAGGTTGACACTGCAAACATTTCTTAAATGGCCATCATGCACCTGTTAACAATTATGATGTCATACAATTATAAAAATTAGTTAATCAGGATTCAAAAAAATTTCAATCTACACACTTTTTTACAACCAATTAAGCATTTAATAGTTATTGATCACAGAATTTATTTCATTTTCCGTAATTGCATTTCAGTTTCTTAGAATAGTGTATTTAATTTAAAATATTTAATTTAATTTAATAAAATATAGAAACATAAAAAAATTATAATTATTAAGAGAAAATACAGCTCTACAATATCAATCTAAAATAATATCATAAATAGAGCTGCGTATCAAATGGGGGGGAAAAAAACAAAACAAAGAAAACATTTAAATTCAAATTCCAAATTCAGGCCGTATGGTGTTAATGTTTTATGGTTAATTAATCCAAAAACTCTCTTTGAAGTAGAAGATTCTCAAAATTACCACCTCTTCTTGGAGGGCTTACCTTTTCAATGCCTATATACCTTGATGAAGATATTGAAAAAAAAAATTCTAGAAAATGCGCTGCCAGTGGATAGTTTACATTCTTACATCTAATAGTACTGCGATGTTCGGCAATATTTGTTATTAATTCCCAACTTGTTTTTCCCACATTTGATTTTCCACAAGGGCACATGATTAAATATATAACAGCTAATGTGACAGGTAATTACCCCTTCAATTGGAATATTTTTTCCTGTATGAGGATGTCTAAAGGAAGAACAGCAATATATATATATATAATTACATTGACTACAAGTACCACATCGGTGGTTACCATCAGAGTCTGGTGAGGGCAAGGGAGGTGGAATTTTACCAAATGATCCCTCAGATTCTTCCCATTCTTAAAAACTGTTAATGGGGGTTCCTGAAAAACACCAAGATTAACATTAGTGTTGTATATACCATTACTTTTAATCATTTTAATATTGTAAATAACTGAATATTTTTTGGAGTTTTGTTGTTTCCTCGTGAAGAGGTCATTACGTGGTCTATTGATTTTATTCACCGCAGGGTCAATTTGTGGGTTCTTGTAACCCCTAGAATAAAACTTGTGTTTCATAATAATTATGTTTCTCTTAAAATCATCTGGTTTGGCACACATATGAGTCAGCTCACAAAAAAGTGTTGCGTGCACTTGGTTTTGTAAATCAATCTGTACATAATGTTTTATTCTCCTGTATAATCCAGAAAGTTAATACAGTTTGAGTCTAATTCCATAGTGAATCTTAAATATTCTGAGCAAGAATTCAGGTATTCATGAAATAAGTGTAATTGGTCTCTGCATTTGAATGGATCTATATGGGAATTGGGGGGTGGGACTAGATTTAGCAGTAAATTATTCTGGAACAGTAAGGTAGGGATGTGCGCGTTTAGTCGACTAGCCGATTAAACGTTGCTACCCTCGCTAGTCGGCACCAGAAATGCTAGTCGGTTAAACTTACTATTTTATTAATGTACACATTTAAATTACATATTGACATAATTTGCACTGAAATTTCATGTTTTCCTGGTCAAATGTTGCTTTATAAAAAAACGAGAATCCGTTACTAATGTTAACAACGCGGGATTAAAAAAATAATTTAAAAAAACGAAGGAAAAAAACAAAACGCATTAGCCTGTTCGCCCTGCAAGTGAAACCAGCGAGGTGGAAAGAGTAAGTAGGCCTATCGCATTGTTGAATAGCCCAATAAAACGAATCTAATGTCACGTCGATCAGTCGGCCTAATTGTTATTTTTTTGTGTTCCTATTATTGATAGCTTTTCTGATGACCGATTATTATTTTTTACTGTATTTGCTATGCGATCGCGTTCACCCAATGAAAATGCCATTGTAATAATCAGGCATGTTTCCTAAAAATGTTTTGTTACATTGAATATTGTTTTCAATAAATGTTATTTGTTAACTTTTATTTAGTGAATTGTTGTCATGTTTTGTAGGATAATGTGCAATGTTCATAATGCAAGGCGCAACGTGCCACACATTTCAGCGGCATTTAAAATACGATTTGTTTATTGAAGAATGTGATTAACGGTTTCAAATGGCTCTTATAATATACGCAATATTTTTTCGGACAATGTTTAACCTTATAGATTAAATTGTGCTCAATTTTGACTGTTTTCTGATTGTTTTCCTACTTTTAGACAAGTCGACTAGTCTAAGTATAAACTTCCGTTTAAACGTCAGGGAAATTAGTCGTTAGGAACATCCCTACAGTAAGGAATACATGGTTGGCGAAATGGCTATAGGTCATCAAGGGTCTGAGGTATCAAAAGTGCTCAGAGTACAGAACCGATGCCTTAAGAAAGCACAGAAAATCATAAAAGACTACAGCCACCCAGGCTATGGACTGTTCTCGCTGCTGCCGTCTGGTAGACGTTACCGGAGCATTCGGGCACGGACTACCAGACTCACAAACAGTTTTTTCCCCCAGGCCATCAGGCTTCTCAACCAGCAGCATTAATCGCATTCATCGCACCTCATTGTATGCTCTAGGCACTTCTTATGTACATTCAATGTACATCACCTTAATTTAATCTATTGCACATGTCTATCGGCACCTCCACACTTTATATTTAATACTCCTACTGTCCATATCTGGAACTGCTGCTAGTGTTTTACCGCTATGTATACTTATATTTGTTATTCTTGCCCTTATTTGATATATGTTTTTGTTTTTGTTTGTTTTTAATGCCTACTACATAGTTGTTGCTTGCCATGTCCTAAGAATTTCATTGTTCAGAATGACCTTGTGTTATACTGTGCACTTGATAAATAAAAACACTTTGAAACTTGAAAAAACTTTGAACCAAAATTTAAAAAACTAAATTGTGTCACTGTCCAATGAATTATGGTGTTCACTGTATAAATGTGTGTAAATGTAAGTACTATCTCAGCAAAAGTAATAATACATGCATTGAAAGGGATTAAACCACAATTGAGACATATTGTAGATGGGTTGAACATGATGTAGATATAAGGAGAAAAATAATGATAATTTAACAACAGAGGAGAGGGATGCCTTGAAAGACTTATAATAGAATTATAATTAAACCAGCCGATAAAAGAGGTATGACTGTTATCCTTAATGTAACTGATTATGTACATGAATGTTTCAGGTAGCTCTCAGATGTTACTTTTTACAAGAAATTATCTAATGACCCAACTCTGATGATACTCTGGATGCCTCTCTTCAAAAAAATTACACTACCAAGAAGGAATTGGAATTTTTAAAGGTTGATCACCCAATTATTCCTAGTTTTTATATTTTGCCTAAGATCCATAAAAATCTTGAATGTCCTCCAGGCTGCTCAGTAGCAGCAATTATTGGATCATTGACATCCTCATTATCAATATTTGTTGACTCATTCATTAGACCGTTCAGTGAGGAATTACCCTCTTTTGTTAAAGATACAAGCCATATGATTTATTTTATTGAATATTAATCCCATTCCCAATTAAAATATTGTTCGTATCTTTTGATGTTGAATCATGATATACGTCTATCCCACATTGAATCCATGGCCCATTTTTGTCAAAATGTGATTGTGGTTTAACCCCTTCCAATGCACGTATTATTACTTTTGCTGAGATAGTACTTACATATAATGATTTTATATTTCAAAATGATTACTTTCAGAAACAAAGAGGTGTAGCTATGGGTAGCACATGCGCACCATCTTTTGCAAATTTGAACATGGGCTTATTTGAAGAGACGTTAATTTACCATGATAATATCTTTAGTTCTATCTAATATGCTTTTTTGGAGACGATGATGTGATTTTAGATGAAGTGTGGACCAATTACACTCATTTCATGGATACCTGAATTTTTGCTCTGAATATTTAAGATTCACTATGGAATTAGACTCAAACCGTATTAACTTTCTGGATTTATGGATTATACAAGAGAATAAAACATTATATACAGATTTATTTACAAAACCAAGTGCACGCAACACCTTTTGTCCCTTCATCATCCCTTCCATATAGACAATTTTGTCAAATTAAAAGAATGGCCAAACCAGGTGATTTTGAGAGAAACATAATTATTATGAAACACAAGCTTTATTCTAGGTGTTACAAGAACCCACAAATTGACCCTGCAGTGAATAAAATTGTCAATAGACCACGTAATGACCTCTTCACGAGGAAACAAAAAAACTCCAAAAAATATTGAGTTATTTATAATATTAAAATGATTAAAAAGTTGGTGTTTTTCAGGAACCCCCATTAACCGTTTTTAAGAATGGGAAGAATCTGAGGGATCATTTGGTAAAATTCCACCTCCCTTGCCCTCACCAGACTCTGATGGTAACCACTGATGTGGTACTTGTAGTCAATGTAATTATATATATTGCTGTTCTCGTACATCCTCATACAGGAAAAAATATTTCAATTAAAGGGGTAATTACCTGTCACATTAGCTGTTATATATTTAATCACGTGCCCTTGTGGAAAATCAAATGTGAAAAAAAAACAAGTTGGGAATTAATAACACATATTGCCGAAAATCTGCAGTTATTCTGTAAGAATGTAAACTATCCTCTGGCAGTGCATTTCCGAGAAAAAAAATCTTTCAATATCTTCATTAAGGTATATAGGTATTGAAATGGTAAGCCCTCCAAGAAGAGGTGGTAATTTGGAGAATCTTCTAATTCAAAAAGTTTTTGGATTCATTACCTTAAAACATTAACACCAACTTTTTATTTTCTATTTTGATACACAGCTCTATTTATGATATTATTTTAGATTGATGTTGTAGTGCTGTAATTTCTCTTAACAATAATAATATTTTTTTTATGTTTCTTTATGTTTTGTTAAATCATCTGTATATCAATACACGGTTCTAAGAAACTGAAATGCAATTATGGAAAATGAAATTAATTATGTGATAAATAACTATTAAATGTTTAATTGTTTGTAAAAAAGTATAAATTTAACCAACTTTGAATCCTGATTAACCAATTGTATAATTGTATGATATCATAATTGTTAACAGGTGCATGATGGCCATTTAAGTAATGTTTGTAGTGTGAACCTTAATGCCCTGATGAAGATGAAAGTAGAAACGTTGGTAAGATAAATAAATAAATGTATGAAACCGAGTGTGTAGTGTTCACTACTTTTATTACTATTATGAATAACTTAATCTTTTGACTAAAGTAAGGCTAAACAAAAATTAACTTCACTTGCTTGACCTAGGCTACGTATCTCAACCACAGCTAGCTTCATCTTCAAAAATAGACTGGAGAATCTGGACAATCCTCCTCAGATTCAGTTTGTGTGGGATCATCTTTGATGGGCTCAAAGAGCTTCAAGATTGACTGAATAGCAACCAGCTTCTCTTCCATTTGTCAGCCTTTCTGGTCAGTTAAAAATCATTTTTATTTGTGTTCAAATTATTTATAACTGACCAAATAATATTGTTGTGGCAACGTTCTTTTTTAATAACTGGCTGCTCTGATCCATTTGTGGCGATTCCTAAGCCACAGGTGAGTACCACTCACGCACGAGGAGGAATCGCTTTTCCACAGACAGACAGATGTAAAAACAGACCGCGGACAGCAACCCAGTGGTTGAGACATTCCTGCTCACCGGTGAACTGGTCCCAGAGGTGCACAGTGCCGTCACAGCTCACCACCTCCTGCAGTGCCTCCAACTGGCCCACGTAGAAGATGGACTTGCGGTGCTCAGAGTAGGTGAGGCGTGGATCCACCTCGCGCGTGCCATCCCCGTGGTTGTACAGGGGCCACAGCCTCACCGTCTTGTCCTTGCTGCCCGACAGGAAGTAGTCCTCCCCAGCCAGGGGCGCCAGGCACTTGGCCGTACCGGAGTGGCCCAAGAAGGTCTGCAGGCGGATCTGGTGGAAGTGGAAGTGCGGGTCCTGTTGGTTCAGGCCAATCTCGTACTGCCAGTAGGCCAGCCAGTTACCCAGGAGGGCGCGGCTGCTGCGCGGGAGCTCTTGTTTCAGCGCGCTGTCCTCGGGGGTGGGGCCCAGCACCCAGGAGGAGGAGCCAGAGGCGAAGGAGGCGGTGAAAGGCGAACCTGGGTTGGTGGCCGGAGGGAGGTGGCTGGGGTTCTGTCGCCCCCAGCTGTCCAGTACAGACAGGTTGGGGCTCCCCCCAATGTCCAAACCCTGGGCCACCTGGATGCGGTTTCCCACCAGGTGGCTGCCGAAGGTTCCAGACTCTGGGAGGGTGTCTCCGCCCACAGGGGTGGAGCTGGAAGCAGGGGCGGGGAAGGGGCTGCAGTCCAGGTGTTGGCCCAGGCACGGAGAGAGGCCAGTGGGGGACAGGGGGCCGTCCGCCTGGAGTCCCGGGGCGGGTGGGCGGACGGAGCTACCTGGGCTGACCTGCTCGTGGTAAGACTGCGCCAGGTGCCAAACCAACTCGTGGTTTGGTACCAGCTTTCTGATCACTGAGTCACCTGTAGAACAGCAGAGGAAAGCAAATACAAATGTAGTAAAAATACCTAAAGACATGTCCAGGATGGCCAGCAGCTATATCACCCTATAACACCCTGTACTCATCTCATGCCAAACAGCCAACAATAAGCATGGCTGGGTTTGGTTAGTACGAAAGCGAAGCAGGGCTGGGCTTGGTTAGTAGTAAAGCTAAGCAGGGCTGGGCTTGGTTAGTACTGAAGCCTAACAGGGCTGAGCTAATTGATTTTATTTGACATTTTAATTTTTTTACAATACAGCTCTGCTCAGAAATTCATAGTGCAGTGAGTGCCATATAAAAAAACAAAAAAGTCAGGATAGCACAATAAAGCCCTAAGGCTTATTTCCATTGTGGTCCCATAGGGGAGGAGGGGGTCAGGGGTCGAGACAGCAAATCTGCCATAGCAAGAATAGCACCATAGCAATAATCCATACAATTATAATACAATAATCACCTAGGCCTGCCCAGGCACTCAGTAAATTACGTAAAGCCAAGTCAGTAAATTGTAAATAAAAATAAATACATCAAAAATATCAGTGTGTCCCGACACTAGACGTTGCCTACTTAGCCACTTTGTTAGTATACGAGTCTAAATCTGTACACCCTATACAAATACACTTAAATACATCAAGACATCAATATTTTCCAAATAAATATATGGGCCTACCCAGCCCACCGGCTTGTAAATACACAACTGATTCTGTACAAAGTCACAATATAGCGAACAACAATATCAGCCTACACACATTCAACAAGATATTAGTCCTGTACAAAAATGAGTTACACATAAATTAAAAATACAACAGTACAAAGAGGAAACACCCTATTGTCAGACAAAAAAATGTAAATTAAAATAAAATCTAATTTTTTTTTAAATAAACAAATTCTACTGTACCTACCTCTGAGCCATTTCTTAAGTGCCAGCTTGAAACATCCCAAACCAATGATCATCTTAAGATTTCTTGGCAACCTATTCCACAAACTTACTGCCACATACAAAAAGTTTCCTTCCCCAGTTTACTCTTAAATCTGGGAGGAACAAAATCAGTGGAGCTGCTCCTAGTGGAATAGCTGAGAATATCCCTCACCTGGATGAAATATGTTTTGAGATATTGCGGGACAGCCTCATACACAATCTTGTACGTACAATGCACAACTCAATCTGAGAGACTCTTTCCTGCACTTTCAACCACCCAAGGCTCTCAAAATGAGAAGGGTCAAGGTAAGTTCTCATGGGGAGATTCAGAATAACCCTTACTACCTTGTTTTGAGAAGTCTGAAGCCTGACTTTAAGGTACTTTGTGATACCATTGTACCATGAACAGCAGGCATCGTCAAAATAAGGCTGGACTAGAGCTCCTGCAAGGGTCACCATTGCTTTCCAATCCAGAAATTTTGGCTAAAAAACATGTTCTTTGGTTAACCTTAGTGAGCACCTTTTCAGCCTGGCTCACTCCTGACATATGGCTATCCAGCACACAGCCAAGATAATTGACTGCATCCTTTGCTACCAGTACTGTATTGCCAACTACAACATTAAAACCAGGAGACTTATTCAATTTAATCTTTGAGCCAAACAGTATAGAGACAGTTTTTCCTGAATGGAGCGACAGCTTGTTGTCAGACATCCACCTGCTGACATTCAGTAGTTCTACACTCAGTATACTTTCTACTATGCTTTTATACCTGTGGGAGACCAGTAGTGAATTTCCTAAATAAAAGAAAAAAGAGAGGTCCAAGCACATTCCCTTGGGGGACCCCACAATCAATAGATCAAGGTTGAGACATTGTCCCACCAACATCCACCAATCGCTTCCTATATTTCAGATACGAGTGAACCCATTTGACTGCTGCATTGTTAAAACCCATAGCTTTCAGTTTCGACAATAAAATAGCATGATCAACCATAGCAAATGCCTTCTGTAGATCTAACATTGTCATTCCATAAAAATTTCCTTTATCTACCTCCTGCCTGATGTAGTTAGTTAAAAACAGTAAACGGGTGTCGTTGGAGTGGGATTTTCAAAAACCAGACTGAAACTCATAATATATTGTGTGAGGACAGGTAGTTGTCCATCTGATTAAAAATGATCTTTTCAATATTTTTTGACAGAGTACACAAAATAGAAACAGGCCTATAATTCCATTGGTCCATTGGTCCATTTTACTCCCTTTCTTATAGAGAGGAATCACTCTAGCAAGTTTGAGATTATTAGGGAAATGCCTATGCTCAATAGAAAGGTTTACAATATGGGTAAACCCAACTAAGCTAAGCCAACTAAGAGTGTGTGTGTGTGTGTGTGTGTGTGTGTGTGTGTGTGTGTGTGCGCGCTCATGAGCTTGTGTGTGTGCTCATGAGCGTGTCTGCTTGCATGTGTGTGTGCATGCGGTTTCTCACCAATAAGGCAGTAGAAGGGGATGTACGAAGCGTATGCCATCTCAGAGTTGAACACTGCCTGTAGCTCCTCCAGCACCCCCAGCTCGCAAGTGACCTCTGACCCCTCTGGGGTGTGCAGATCCACTAGAGTGTATTCTCCTACCTCCCTGCGAGGGGCCGTGTCCACCTGTGCAGGATGAGTGGCTTCAGAATTAACCTGCTGTTAGCCCTTTCTTATCTCTGCTTTTTAGGTCCTTATCACATACAATGACCAAGGAGCATTTAAAAAAATCTAATTTGTCACTAAACTGCTCAAAAGAATGACTCAATATAATGTTTGGCTGCTGTGTGTACAGGATCTCAGTTCATGCACAATTTACAAAGGATTGAGTAACAATTAGGCATGGGACGATATGAAAATTTCATGTCACGATTATCCTGGCCAAAATAATTGCAATTCACGATATTATTATAGGGCACACACTTTTTTAGTTAAAAACAAACAAGGACAGATTAAGACTTTAATAAAAAATAATCTACCTATCAACCTGATATCCAAGCATTCACAACATGGTTCAATTAGTTATGTGCTGTAAATGCACAGTAAATTAATAATTTATTTTGTTTTCAGAGGTACAGCAAGGACAGCAGAATGAATGCAAAAAGCAAAAAAATAAATAAATTGAACAATCTTAAATAAGGTAATCATAAATGAAAAGGTTCTTTTAATAAAATCCAACTGCCATTGTGGCATTGAGTCAAACTACTACTTTGAACCTGTTTTAGTAAAAAATAAAAATAAAAATAAAAATAACCTGAACACCGTGGTACTTTTCTGTTATCAAACAGTAATGCTAGCCTTGTGGCCTAGAGAGTGAGACGTGCCAAACCATGGTCCTTTTCAAGATAGATTAAAGTACAAAAATGTCAGCATGTTAACTTTTTCTGGCTTTAGTTGTGCTCGTAGAGGTGTGAGAATGTGCCCACTGGCACCAAACACTCTCTCGGAAGGAACACTAGTTGCAGGTATGCATAGAAGCCTGCGTGCAACCCTGGAAAGGTGAGGCATTTCTCCTGCATGACCACTGAGCTAAACAGCTTTTTCAAGTCACTCGTGAGGATATTGACGCTCATGTGAGGATATTTACGATTATCCCGATAATGGAAATACACCACGATAAAATTATCGAGTGTTTTCATCGCGATAAAAGATTCAATCTTATATCTTCCCCAACCCTAGTAACAACGTCTACATGCAATTGACCTTAACAAGACCACCAGGACCAGTAGGTGCAAAACAACCCCATAACATCAAAGATCCATCACCTCCCTTTTTGACACCAAACCAACCTCTGGTGTGTGCGGCCAAAAAGCTAAACTTTGATTGGGACTGGGTATTAATGACAGATGAGACCAAAATAAAGCCTTTTTGCCACACACACACCAGTGGTAGGCCAGGCGTCAGAAGGATTCTTATGTTGAAAAGGACTTCCTGCCTACAGTGAAATACGGTTGTGGATCTTTGACGTTATGGGGTTGCTCTGCATCTACTGTAGGGCCCTTGTTATGGTCAATATAATCATGAACTCCAGTAAGTAACTCCAATAAGGCACTTTGGCCAAAACATGTTATCTTCCCACAGAGCTCAAACTTGGTCACAAATTGATCTTTCTGCAAATCAAAGATCCCAATGCTTCTTCAAAATCAACTGAGAAATGGTTAACGACCGCAAAATTATTGTGGCCATCTCAGTGTTCAGACTTGAATTGAAGATGGCAGTGTAAACCAAAGAATCTGAAGGATTTTCAAAGATTCTGCCTGTAGGAATGGTCAAATACACTAGAAAACTCATAAAACACTATAAAAGACCACTCAGTAGTAGTATCCTTGCAAAGGTAGGATGCAAAAAATGTTTGCCAAAAAATCTGACATACATTTTTGGGAAATACAATTATCTTATTATTCTATTAAAAATTAAAAATAGTTTCCCCATATTGGTAAGAATCAATTACTGCTTATTACGTGTGTTAATTTTATTTGCCTTTTTTTCTCATCTTTATGTGACACCCCTGCTGTGTGTGTGTGTGCTGTGTGGTGTGTGTGAGAGACAAAGAGAGAAAAAGAGAGAACTCAGAGCAGAGGGCCAGTTACCTGTGTGTGGAGACTGTGCAAAACAGAGAACACTCTGAAGAACCTGCCCAGGGTGTCGACCATGTGCTGCTGCACCATCTCTCTGCCGATGCGCAGGCAAATGAGCGCCATGAGGCTGAGGGTCTTCAGACACACTGCAGAGCGGGTCTGTACTCCGCTGGGGAAACTGAACAGAGAGGGTCCACACGTTTCACTCACCACTTTCAGTCACTGCAACTGCAAAGCCGCAGCTGTCACTAAAATTCAAACCAGTGGTCTGAGCGGTTGAAAATACACTAAATTTGTGTTCCACTGCAATGTGAAGATTTTTGTGTTCAGAGAATAGTTTATAATTACTATATAATTACACCATTCTTTTATGTGGTTTGCTCTGTTCGTGATGTGGTACATTTTACATGCGATGTAGTATGTTGTGTACGATGCGGTATGTTGTATATTCCATGTGTAATGTGGTATGTTCTGTGTGTGATGTTTCTTCAATGTGTGATGTGTATAATGCGGCATGTTGTGTGTATTGTTGTATATTCCATGTGTGATGTTTTTGTGTGGGTGATGTGGTATTTTTTTTTGTGATGTGGCATATTCAAAGCCTGATGTGGTATGTTTTGTGTATTGTGTGGGATGTTGTGGGTGATGTTGTATATTCCATGTGTGATGTGGCATGTGTGTGTGATGTTGTATTTCGTGTGTGTGATGTTGTATATTCAATGTCTGATGTTCTATGTAGAATGCTTTGTTTGATGTTGTATATCCAATGTGGGATGTTGTATATTCTGTGAGTGATGTCATATGTTCCTGGACTGTATGAAGTTTACCCCATCCTCGGAGAGGTGAGCAGGTCCAGCAGAGGCAGGATCACATCCTGGTTGATCTTCATCAGCATGTCCATCAGTGTAGTGTCCGACAAGAAAACAATGATTTTCTGTGTGAGGAGCACTGCTGCCAGCAGCCCAGCCTCTTTGCGTGTGTTCAAGCGACAGGAGGAAGGTGGAGACACCTGGAAAGAACCAGAAGAGAAGCACCTGCTGAACAACTCAGGTCCAGAGATTAAGCCCTATTAGTGTCTTCCCACAATGTAGTCCATCATAGCTACTGTCCAAATCACCCAGGAACGGCGAATCAGCAATTAAATTGATTGTTTAAGTAATTCATCTATGTAATTACAGCGCACCAGAAAGCTGTAAAGGCCTCACTTAGAGCACTGAGCACACTATCAGAAATCAATAATATTCTTCATGGTTAATTAAAAATATATGGGACCTTGACCTTCAACAACCTATAACAGATCTGATTTTCAAGCCACAATGAAAAGGCTAACAGCACCAGAAGGTTGAGACCAACCTTTTGAAATTTGAACATGGGGTAGTTGGTATCAGCTTGTCCTGAATCTGGCAAGGTCGGCAAAGTCAAAGCCAGGTCAAGTGAAGGCAAGGTCATTGCTGCCTAGTGTCAAATATGTGTAGTAGTACACTATATACTATCACACTATTATTTTAAAGGGTAAAAAATAACTAAAAAATAACTATATATATATAGCGAGCTTACAGTTTAGCTTTTTTGAATATTCTAGTAAGTTATAGTGGCCTATTTTTGGTATATTTGTTTTATAGTTGGCTTGATAGTCCCTTGTTTTTTGGTAGTCCGTTTTTCTGTCTAGCTTAACAAGTAGCTAGCTAGTTTATTTTAAAAAAATATATATATATACTTAATAAATATATTGTATAAAGCATAGGCTAGTTTAGACAGGGGCTGTAGTATATGCATGCTACACGTTTACCTTTGCAACGTCCCTACAACAGACATTCTCTCTTGGAGAGTTCAGTGCAGTGACTACATGTGCACCCGTTGAAATGGAAATCATTATTGTTAATATCTTGCAGGTAGTGTGATTGCCTCCAGCCTGTGTAGAATGAATAGCTTACATGGCACAGGTAACTATTTGTACAGCATTGTCCAACAGAGTTTCACATCATCATCACCGAACTACAAACTTGACATGAGTGATAACTGTAAACATGATTGTTTGAGTGTGTGGTCCAATGAGATCATTTAGAGGCATTATTTCTGGCTGTTAAGGTGACCCACTAAAACTCAATTTGAACAACTTTAAAGTCACATCTCAGTTATGAAATTCAATAAAGACGAGAATGAGAAATGGTGATTCAACGTATGGTTACTGTGAAACATGCATGCTGCTGCACACTCATCATAGCCAGTTATCCAAGAATTTGAGGGGCATTTATTAGTCATTCTTCCTTATTGAATCTGATGACTGAGATCTGAATAGGTGTAAATTGGGGCCATTAGGTCTTTGAAAATAAATATGAAGTCAATTGCCACCTAGATATGTGTAGTACATCACACTGGCCTAATGTAGGAGTAATGATTGAACAATTATTTTCACTATGAAGCAATGATGGCTTTCTGCACACATTAGCGTCATGTCATAACGCTTAAATTGAGAAAGTTTCACGATTCTACTAATATGCCAACATTTTTATCCTTGAAGACAAACCACAAAATGACTTTTTAGATGCCCTGTATAGATGGCAGCATTAATATTTAGATATATGTGTTCTATGAGTTCTGTAAAATTATCCCCCCAAAAATCTGATTTTTATTTATTTTATTGCCTGAAATACACTCACATAAACAGTTCCAACCACCATAATGGCGGCCATTTTTTGGCCTATTTGGACCTCTCTATCTCTACAACTATGCAGAATATCACAGCCAAAGTTCAGCTTTATTCTTTTGGATGGACAAGAATTGTGTGAAAATAATATGAGAACAATTTGAGACCTAAGCATGCAAAATAAGCAAATCCTCATTGAAATAGCTTGGTCTGACCCATTTGATCTTATGTTCAAGCTCTCATTTTGATCTTACACAATTCTTACAGCAGGAGTACTGATCCATTTCCCATCCTACAACAGCATACAAGCATCAGTGATTGAAAACTGCAGCTGAAGTAATGAAGAAGCAGGCCATACCAGGTAACCAATGTAGGGCAGGTACTGGTAGGTGAGCACAGGCTCACCATACAGGTGTGCGATATAGATGAGACAGTCGAGGACCGGCCGGGCCGTCTGGTCCCCGACCACGGGTCGCTTCTCATATACACTGCCCACACTTTCCACACTATTCTCCTCCCACGCAGACGGAACAAACTGGTGCTTGTCTGGGCCTTGAATCAGGAAAGATGAAGAGACAGACAGTGTGTTAATTTTCATATTACACACTCATACACATATAAGCCCACAAACGCGACAAAAATGCACACAGGCACAAATTCAACACACAAAAAACATACATAAAACATGCATACACTTACATACATACCGTGGGATTTTTGCTTGCTCCCCTTACGCATTTGATGTTGCGTTATGATTGAAACATTAAAAACCTCACTAAGCTGACATTAGTTTGAGGGTATGTGACAGTTGAAAGTGAAAGGTTTTAAAATGTTAGAATGGCAATGCTGCAGCTCAAACATTGGAATTATGTCAAATTGATGGCCAGTATATAACGTCAACTTTACGTTGTAAGGTGGTTGAAATTTAACGTTTTTTTTTTTTTTTAAACGATAAATTCATACTAGTATGTTGTAATGACATTGCAATGTCATGGTCAATCTGTGACGTTGCCTTTGAGGTATGTGAAGGTTGAAAATTAAAATTAACTCAATGTTGTAATTTGACAGTCACCCTGCAACATTGGATTTATGTCCTATGATGGTTTAAAATTAAAGTTTATAAAATGTTAAGATTATAATGTTGTGGCACCATATGAATCAAACATAAGAATAATATTGCACTATTGCAATATTTGACAGACAACCTCTGACATTGATTTTGTGTTCCATTATGGTTGGAAATGAAAGTGGATTTTGGAAATGGAATTTTCGGTAATTTTCTTATGTTGGTACATGATCGCATAACATTCATCACATTACGTACACAATGTCCAATACATAATTTCTTGAGCCACGTCACCAATCACATGTTGCACGTTAATAATACAATATTAAGCCAACAGTGCATGTTTAAAAAGTAATAAATAAATAAATTTGGCATGACATCGATCTCAATCCAATTCATGTCACAGGATCAAGGGTACACACATCATAGCTTATATTAAAATTTTTGTTTGGATTGACGAGTTTGCGTTCAATAAGATTCGAACCCTGATATATTTGTTTAATTTTAACATGCGATTAGAGTGATTACCGCTGCGTCACCATGCATGCATCTGCTGCTGCACCCTTTATTTACAGTTAAGGTCTGATCATCATCTGGTAATAGCTGATTCAGCCAATTCCATCAATGGGAAAGCACTCACATTCGTAGTTTTAATGGACAAACCACTGGGCAGTGGGTGTTTGAAAACTTCCCAAATAATTCAACTTTGCATATTGTGTTAATGTCTAGTGTTCTGTATGACACTTCTGTAAAAGGCCTATTATATTTTATTTGTTTTACGTAACTTCATCATAATACATGGGGTGACAGAGAGATTAAAGATCGCTAAGTGCTTATAGTTGTGTGTGGCTGGAAGTAGCCTATAACAGAAATCTCAACAAAAACATTTTCAACATACAAAAATGCTTACAAAAAAGTTACTCATGTATACAAAGCACAGTGTCAATAATAAAAGTAGTTAAATCTAGGCCTACCATTAAAAGTATTCATATCAAAATGAGGCCACCAATATTGGCTATCTTAGCTCGCAAATTAAATAAACTCTATTCCAAAGTATAGATGGTGATGTAATGTTTTCTGTGATGGAGAAAAGTGGGGAATACATTTTTGGGCACCACTGACTTTTACAAAAATGTGCACCACTGAATAAGTGATTGTAATATCACTCACCAATGTAGCAGGTCGTGAGCAGGCGCAATAAATTTCTGGCAATGTAACGAGATGTCACTGTGGGCCCAAGCTTTGCAGCGAGCCACCTGACCGTCTTACACACAGTGTCTGCAGAGAAACAGGAAAAATATAATTATTCAGTGTAGCTTCTGGGGAAGATTGTGATTTTAACTGAAATCATCTCAATTGAAAAATGTAGTAGTTTAAATTATTCAAATCATATAAAAACGTACTGTATCGCTAATGAGCTAACTGTAGAGTAAATAAATTACTATCATAACTGAACAGCAAAAACGGGTTGGTTTTGAACACATTCCCTTTTCCTGACCCATTACTATATGAATTGTTTGTCTTTTCTTTATGCATAGTAATCTTTATGCATAGTAATCACATTACTCAAGATGTAGTTCTGGGTCAGGAACAAATTCCTCTTTGGACCTCAACCTACATTATTTGTACAGTGCAGCAGAGAATTAATGGATTTCCCCATACATGAGTCTCAAACATATCCCCCACACATGGTAAAGGTGCTGCAGCTACAAACAAATCCTTTATAAGTGAATGTAGGTCACAGGCTAAATCTTCATAAGATTGGCTTCTTAGATGCAAATAAAAATGGCGATCAGTTCAAATTAAACTTTCATTTATTTTTATAGCAAATACGGGTCGATTTGAGATTTGAATACAGGGCCATATCTAATCTAAAGTAAAAAGCAAAGAAACCAGAAACACATTACCAAATGCTTCATGTCCCCTAGCTGATTTGTTGCTGCTGGGTGCCTAGCTGCTGATGATGTTCATATAATACCATCATGGGTGCAATTAACCAAAAGACCAAACTGTTGCATTAGAAAAAACAAGCAAGCTCACCCAGCAGTATTTTGTGCTCTTTCTCCTCAGAGTCTTCGGTGAGGTCTGCATCCTCCTCTTCTCCCACTATGTCATTCTCTGCCTCCTCCAGCTCCATCCTGTTTAAAATCCTCTCATCCAGGGTGACCACTGTGGCTTCAGACTCCTCGGTATGGCCTGAGAGCGTGAGCTCCAGGCTGGGGACACTACCCACCGTGCTCTCTTTTCCTTCCTCTCCCTCCTCCTCTTCCTCCAGCTCCACTCCATCCTCCCCCTCGCTAGCCTGCTTCAGGTCCTGACTGCTATCAGCGGACTTCAGGCTGGCCCGGTCCTTAGTAGAATCAGTGTCTCCGATGGAGACCTCGCTGGCACTACTCTTGTCACTCAACTTCCCCATGCTCAGAGACTCTTGGTCCTGGTCCTTCACCACAGAGTTCTGGCTCTGCGGTTTCCCGTGCAGCCCGACCCCTCCGGGTGCTCCTGACCCATTGTTGACATAAAACCCATTCTGGAAGTCCTCGCCTTCAGACAGGAAGACCTGGTCATTCAAGCTGATCCCTGAAGAGTAATCCATAAGCCCAGCGTCAACCACACCACCACCACTACCACCACCACTGCCCCCTCCCGCCTTTCCGCTGATAGACCCTGTGGATGTCCCTCCTTTCACACGTTCATACTCCTCCTCATCTTCCTCCCCTAGATCTACTCTGCCACTCCTCAGGGCCTTGTTGGCCTCCCACTCAGCCCCAGCCCCAGCGCTGCAGCTTTCAAAACCCGTAAGGATCTGCAAGACATGGGGCAAGAGGCTGGACAGGAAAGCCTGCAGGCCGAGCCGCACGATGAGCTGCAGCACAAAGCAGTCAGTATAGAGGTAGAAACGGCCCCGCAGGCACCGCGGGCTCTCATAAACACCCACTAAGGGCTTCAACAAGTACTTGGCGGTGTTGCGCGGCCCGAGCACTCTGGAGATAGGCTCAAACAAGTACCAGGCAGCATAGACAGCAGTGGACTCCTCCGACATGAGCGCAAGCACAAAGGGTAGGAGAATTTCCAGCCCCTCTGCCGTGATCTCACCCTGCAAGAGAGACTCCAGCTGCTGCCATAGGTGGAAGACAATGTCACGGCCCAGGGTGCTGCTGGCGGACTTCATCTTGGCATGATAAGAGAAGATGAACCGATGAAGTGCAGGGAAGTAGGTTGGGAAAGGGAGTGGTGACAGAAACGGACTGAGAAGCTGCCAGGGACTGGGAGGTGGGAGGCCCTCTGAAACTGGATCATATTCAAAAAGCAGATGCCTGGGGTACCTATTTTTCTTCTGGTTTGTACTGGTCAACTTAGACTGCTTGTGGAGCTGAAGTAGAGTTTCTATGGCAGGAAGTAGCGGTAGGGGCACGTCACGGTAGCTGGCTGAGCACAACTTCATTACAGCCTGGAACCTATCACTCAGGGAGGTGCCTGGCTTCACATACCGCAGTTTATGGGAGAAAAATATCTCAGCAATGAGAACACCCAGGGCTTGCATGTCCCTCTGGAAGAGTATCGCAAGAGAAGGAGTGGCTAACAGTGACATGTTTGAAACTCCGAATTCCCTTGCAGAACTTTTAGCATGCAGTCCTTTTCCAAGGAAGTTGCACAGCTTCTCCAGCTCCTCAAGAGGCTGAAGGGGGCTGAATCCCTCTGGCAGGCTAATCTTGAAGTCCTCGGCAATAGCAGAATTAGCAGTCCCCTCTTTAAGTTTCCTGTTCACACTGCTGCCTCTTTGTAGCACAGTGCTTCGAATGCCAGAAGCCAGGGCATTTGTGACATTAACTGTCCCCTCATTTAGAAAGGCAGAAGGAGACTGAGATAGAGTCATAGCTATGGATTCCACAGGAACCTTTCCAGCAGCCGCACTGTTTAATGGGAGCGGGATGGAGGAGGAGGCTGCAGTGGAAGCACCAGAGGCAGCACTCAAAGAGTCCAGGGCTTCCATACCTTGTTCCAGCTCCTCTTCCCGATCCACCATGGTCCAGCCACTTGACTCACACCCAGTCGCTTCTGGAACCATTCCGTCCACGCCATCCATCACAGTTTCAAGTGAAGGGTTGGGCCAGGAGGATGAGCAGACCGTGGCTGAGATGAGGTGAGGGGGGTC
This sequence comes from Ilyophis sp. 1 JC-2022, assembly GCA_022702515.1. NCBI lineage: Eukaryota > Metazoa > Chordata > Actinopteri > Anguilliformes > Synaphobranchidae > Ilyophis > Ilyophis sp. 1 JC-2022. The sequence continues at coordinate 65,388,855 of CM040402.1, forward strand.
GAGAGGAGAGTACTGGTATTGTGCAAGACGGGGTGGGTGGGGCTGGTCAAAGAGCTGCACCACCCCGTAGCTGGCTAAGTGTGTGTGGTTGTCCACAAGGTGCAGGCACACATTCTTGGCCTTAACAGCTTCTTTTCCTGAGAGCTTGTAGCCAAAGGTGAGGTCAATCCAGTGGTGCAGCTGTTGAGACACCTCCCGGCTCTCCAGGAGGCGCCGATGCACCTCAACAAAATCCTCATAGGAGTTGCACCACGGAGGCACATCTAGGTCCGGCATGTCTGGGTGTATGGAGCGAAATATGGAGGGGTCTGTGTAGAACTCTGGGATGCACTCATCAGGGGTCCAGCTCTGAATGCGTTCCATGCTGGCTGGGTACTCATTAGGCTCCCACTGTGATCGCACATGGCTGCACAGCACAGTCTTGGGTGTCTGCCGGGCTTTGTATACATAGTATGTAATGTCTGACAACACGTCTGAAATGTGATGTGGCACATGAAGATGATCCAGTTGCCCCGAACCACTGGACCCCACAGCCCCACCTATGTCACCTGCAAAATTCCCTGGTCCGCCCCCATTTGCCACTGCTGCAGCTAGAGCCTCTTTTGTCATTTCATAAGTGAAATCCAGTTGTTTGTCACCCTTGTTCAATCGAAACTTGGACCTCCTAAGGTCACGGAACCTCCCAAAAGGTACAGTAAAGTCCACCACCCAGGGCAGAACTGGGTGATAGTTTGGGTCCCCTTCACGTCTCCCAGCTAGCTTGTTCAGCTCCATAAGGTACCGAAAGTTGCTGACTCGTCCGTGGACCCAGTCCAAAACCAGAAATTTAAGCTCTTCACAGCAGTCCCTGCAGAACTGTCCATTGTTGGCATTACCTCCCCTGTCTGCTCCCGGGCTGCTTCCTGGCCTTTGTTCCACCCCCCCACGCATACATACGACAGCCTCCCCGTCATCTCCAAGTGCCTCATAATGTGCCAGGCTAACTTTGAGATAGCTGCAGAGTTGCTCGTCTACAGCAACATCCTGTAGGGACAGGTCTCCACAGGACAGTCCTACAGCCTGGCATGCCTGCATCGCCGTAAGCAGCTGGTACAGGATGAATAGAACTTTGGCATTGCTGTTGGCAAGTTTGGCGGGGCTAAAGGTGACAATGTCATAGAGGGAGTACTGACTATAAGGAAAAACCACATAGAGCATTTCTCCTGACTCCAGAAGGCCCTCTGCAGGAAGAACGTTAGGACAAAGCTGGTCTGTACATGGTTTAGGTGACGTGTAGCTGGACGGGAAAGGGCTTTCCTTCTCCTTCTCTCTAGCAGGGGAGAGTGACGGAGAAACCCGGTCGGTAGAGAGGAAGGGGCAGCAGAACAGAGCCTGCAGAGCCTGGCGCACAGCATCCAGCGCCAGTACTTGGGTCTGCTCCACAGTGCCTGCATAAGGCTGCACATTGGTCCGATGGGCTTGTCGCCACAGGTTCCTGTGACGGAACAAGAGGGGAATGAGGAAAAAAACTGGAGGATTACAGAACATCATAAAAAATGTTTGATGATAAGATGCTTCATCATAGCTAAGATTGTCATTTTGGCTACTATGTGGAGAGTATCTAGTTGGGGAATGCCGACTAACAAGAAAATTACCATAACTATTGTCATGACTTTGGGCAATCCTCCAACTATGTGTTGACTATTTTTGGATATCAATAGTTTGAAAAAAAATAGATTAACATTTAAGAGAAAATGGAAAAATGCCTTAAATGAAAAACCAGTAAGTAATTTCTAAATCAATTTTAACTGGATAGTGCTAGTGCCAATCGCATGTTAAAGTATCATTATTGACTCTTACCCACACAGATTACTTCAGTGATTTACTTGTCAACTAATAATGTTTTCTTCTCTCAGCTTTATCCTCAAAATAACAAAAAGATCTTGCTAGCAATACATTTTCTTTTCTACACAGTGAATATGACATAACTGCAACTACAGAGAAGTCAGCAACGCTTTAGACACTGTGTCAAGCCTGGGCGTAGACATACCACGTGGTATCACTGTTTCAACCACAAGCCCTGACAAGTTACTTTATGCATAAACAATTATGTGTGGGTAAAACATACTTCCTGATATTACTGCGGAATTATCCATACCGTTTTGTAAATTTTATACGATTACTTTAAAAAAATATATATAATTATGCCAATCAACTATAATTGCCTGTTAGTCATATGTTTATGAAATGCCAATAAATCATAAATTACATGTCTCTGTTATATCAGTAATAAGTGAGTACACTTCAACAAATGTATAAGAAGAAATCATAAAACATTTTGGTCCCCAACAACTGGAGTTGATCTCCTCTATGTAGTACAGTGGAATGTGATTGGTGAAACGTAACGGAATAGAAATAATTAACAATTGGGCCATATTTGTGACTCATGTTACTGTTACATCAATGATCTTCTATTTTATTCAGCTGTTCACTTCACTTTGAGCAGAGGTGTTCACTCTCCACAGCTGTGCAGAGGTGCACATCTCCGGTTGTCATGGACCAAAATGTTTTCAGTTTTTCTCCTACATTAGCTCTAAAGTGTTCTCACTTATTACTGACACAAAAGAAGCTGCATTTAATTGACAAATTAGTATCATTTGATGATTAATGGCTAATTATGATTCATTATCAAGCCAATAAAAAAACAAAAACAAGACAGAAACTAAAATGTATACATGGAATGCCAGTCATAGAATAGGTAAGAGAAATGGGAGCACACATATTGCAGCTGTCTTATGAAAAACATATTTTTCACCCCCTGTATGTCCCCTTGTTGACTGATAGAACTAAGTTTTATATATCTATTGTAGTGAGTTAATCCCGGTCACAAATGTAAAAACCTCAGACAAATTTCCATGTTAGCCTGCTTTTTTTGAGAGATTAAAGTGTTAAATCTGAGATTAAATCTTTCTACATAACATTACTATTCATACCAGGAACCAATTTAGTCCTTCTCTGTACTCTTCTCCAAGAGCTTCCATATTATTCTTATCGTGTGGTGTCCAGAGCTAGACACATATTCTACACTCTTCTTTTATGCACAAGGTAATCAATCAAGGACAGTGTTCAATCTTTTTTGTTATTACAATGAATGTTCACTACAGAAGATGTGATAACTCCATTGAGAAGGATACCTGAAATTGTGTTCCGATACCCCTTGCATATTACTGAAGAAAGAATCCTGTTTGATGCCCTCGCCCTGGCAGCCTGCTTCCCTGGACAGCCGATAGCCAAGCCTGCTTTTTCTAAGGCCTTGGATACAAACCCGCGTCCAGCCAGGCGGCAGCTTCACCTGGGACCGCTGAAGCAGAGTATGCACCTCTCCCTCGCTGACGCTATCGTAGCGTGCGCATCGGGTAACCCTCCTCTCCTTAAGGCCCAAGACCCAACGGGTTGGGACAAGAGCCACCAGCTCCTGAGACCGCGGACCTGGTCCCACCTGCTTCCGGTCCACACCCAGGTCCCTCTCCAGGGCTGCCTCAAGCCACTCCATGCTAACCTCCGGAGGCTGGACTGGAATAAAATGGCGTCCTGTGGCTTCTCCCTCCACACTGCCCTGACCAAGTCGTCTTAAAGCACTCTCAAGCCTCCATTGGGGTGCTGAAATTGAGAGATAGCATTGTGGTAGTATTTAGCAATGTGTTCTAGAGAGGAAAAAAGTCAAAAGATAAAATGCTGCAAGTCTTTATTACTAAAGATCACCTCTATGCAATTATCATGAAAAATTTGAATGGTACTTCAACAAAAATGTTTCATTTTCAGAAATAATCTGAAATACTTTCATATAATGCCTTTCATTTCATTTCCAATTTAAGTAGAATTAGCTAATTACAAACTATCAAGGTAAATCAAGAACAGCAAATCTTTACAAACACAAAACATGTTAGGCCTATAGCTTCGATATGAAACTTAAAAATGAAACAATTACATAATCTCTTTCTGTTTCTGGTTTAGTTTCCCCTGTCCTATGGCCTGTGATCACTGATCAGCGGCATTCCAACCCCAACACTGTAAACCAATTACAGCTATGCTCTGCTAAATCTAGTAGAGATCCTAACAACTAGTTTGTGCATGGTAGAGATAACATCTCTGTATAACAGAAAAGCGGATGTCAAACTCTACATTAACTCAATTGCATGTCTCCTTCCAGAACAGGCGGAATGAGGAACAGTACACGACAGTCGTGCCTTGTAGATGCAAATGTTTCCAATCCTGTCATTTTAACGGCTTAACTGCTAAATTGCGATCAAGAACAAACAGAAAATAACGTAAATTGTGAGACAATTGTACCAGCGCTCGCTGATAAACTAAATGTTTTGATTAAACGCTAGGCAAGAGTTGTTAGTTATCTAGCTAGTAAGCTAACGTTACGTCAGGTGAGATGCTTACTCCCCGAATCATGCAACATGTTTCTGCAACTATACACCCTAACCTACAAACATTTGCAGGATCGTTGTCATATCTAATGCGCAACGCATGTCAACACGTGTAAATTACCTCACAACTTCACTTAGCCAGCCAGCTAGTTCGCCAAATATGTTAACAAAAACTATCTAGATCTTACTTCCCTTTTTTTGATGTACACAGTATTTTACAAATGTCATACAAAACCTTAAAGGTTAGCTAGCCAGTTCGCTGGCAAGCGGCTAAAATCCACTCTCTGATTTAAGTTAGCTAAATGAGTTAGCTAGAAATGCTTGCTTGTTAGGTAGTTAACTAGTACGTAGCAAGCTAAAGCCATTTATTTCGGAGAGCTAGCCAGCACTCGCTAACTTATAGCACGTACCTCTGTCACAGTACTGTTGTGTACATTGCTAACTCATATAAGAACCATGTTCCATCTTCTATCCAATATATAGTTTTGCAAAAAAAAAAAAAACCTAGTCCAGAGGCTCCACTCTTACACAGAATGTAAAGAAATCAGTAACCCGATTAACTTCAAATGTAGGAGTCATTCAGTGCTGGTCTAGTGCTGTAAGGCTAATTTCCTGCTCATAGAAGCCATGTTGTTGAACCGCACAACTCACGTGACTCACATCACGAGCTCGCGCTCTCATGTGACCCAAGCGTAGGTTATTATTATTATTATTATTATTATTTCAAATTAAGATAGCTGAGCTGATTTTGCTGACCTTTGTTCTTACAGTGTATTCGATGTTCTGGTCAAATAGTAAGAACTATTTCCAGCAGGCATATTGGCTTAAACAAAAAACAAGCTAATATAGCAAACTTATTTTTGATAGCTATCAACTAGCAGTTATTAAGTTGAAAATAGGCAACAACAAACAAAAAAAAATTGTTTCCTGGCATCTCATGTGTTTCATGGATACCTAATATGCAATGCTCAAAATTCCAGTTTGCCTAATTATAGTTATGATACATATAAAATGTCAATTAAGGGTACATTCAATGGTGAATGCCAGGTCTGAGACACTGCTGCAGTCATACTGTGGTACATCAGGAAATCTGGCCCAATTAACTTGTTTTGTGATATGTGTCCCAGAGTATAGTTTACATGTCCATTGTGGTTGATTGTTGTGTACTACAGAATTATATTGCTGTACATTTTCTTAGAGGATGACTAATAGATTTGTTTACCATGCCGGCAGTGTATTTAGTTATGGACTTTCATCAACTTAAGTGCCTTAAACAAAAGTAGCCTGCCTTGTTCATTGAAAATATATTAGGAAGCACAAAAGATCACAGACTTGTTCATATGCCTTTAAGCTGATTTATTATCCTCTACATCAGTGGTCCCCAATCCTGTTCCTGGAGAGCTACCGTTCTGTAGGTTTTCACTCCAATCCTAACAAAGCACACCACATTCAACAGTTACAGATCTTGTTGAGCTGCTAATTGATAGAATCAGGTGTGCCAAATTAGGGATGAAATGAAAACCTATGGGGTGGTAGATCTCCAGGAACAGGGTATGGGGACCACTGCTCTACATCCTGCGGTTTTTAACATCTTCTGCAAACATAGTCAATTAATTGATATTGGATTGCATCTTGTTTGGTGCACTCTCGTTGTGGGACTAGTTACACAAAGTTTTTCCTCAGTTTATGCAGGTGTACTGACACAGTGTAGGCAGTGTCCTCTCATCATTTTGGTCTAACTTGTATCAACTGTACAAACTGCATTTCTCTAAAGTGACCAGACACTCATGACAGGGTTGTGCAAAATTATGAATTTAAGAATTGGCCCCCATTCAATTCATGATTTGGAATTTGAATAGAATTGGACATGCCCCACAGAATGTTGAATTGGAATTGGAATGGGAATGACAGGAAGTGGAATTTAATTAATTACAATGCAAAGAAATTGTAGAAGATTTCAAAGAAACAACTCAGTCACACAACAGAATCATTTTATTAAATCTAACATATACAGTCAAGCCGGAAAGTCTGCACACCCCTTTCACCTTCTCCACGTTTTATTATGTTACAGACTTATACTACAATAGATTGAGTTCATTTTTTGCCCCAAACATCTCCACACAATAGCCAATAATGATGAGAAAATATGCAATTTTATTTTACTGACAAAAATAGGTTATTTAGGGGTTACATATCTGTACACACCCTTAGCCTAATACTTTGTTGCTGCACCTTTGGCAGCCGATTACAGCTTTAAGGCATCTTGGGAAAGAAGCTACGAGCTTGACACACTCGTTTCTGGACCCGCTGCTGAAAAACATCCTCAAATCGTGATGCTGCCACCGCCATGCTTCACTGTAGGGATGGTATTAGCCAGGTAATGAGCGTTGCCTGGTTTCCTCCAGACGTGATGCTTGGTATTCAGGCCAAAAAGTTAAATTTTGGTTTCATCAGACCAGACAATCTTGATTCTCATGGTTTGAGAGTTCTCTAGGTGCCTTTTGGCAAACTCCAATCGGGCTGTGATGTGCTTTTTACTAAGGAGGGGCTTCCGCCTGGCCACTCTACCATAAAGGCCTGATTGGTGGAGTGCTGCCTGGATGGTTGATCTTCTGAAAGGTTCTCCCATCTCCACAAGGATACATTGGAGGTCTGTCAGAGTGACCCTCGGGTTCCTGCTCACCTCCCTGGCCAAGGCCCGTCTTCCCCGATTGCTCAGTTTGACCGGGCGGCCAGGTCTAGGAAGATTCTTGGTGGTTCCAAACTTCTTCCATTTACAAATAATGGTGGCCACTGTGCTCTTTGGGACCTGTAAAGCTGCAGAGATTTTTCCATACCCTTCTCCAGATCTATGTCTTGACACAATCCTGTTTCTGCAGATAATTCCTTTGACCCCATGGCTTCGAGTTTGCTCTGACATGCACTGTCAACTGTGGGACCTTATATAGGCAGGTGTTGGCAATCCCCAATCATGTCCAATCAATTGAATTTATCACAGGTGGACTCCAATTAAGTTGTAGAAACATCTCAAGCAGTATCAGTGGAAACAAAATGCACCTCAGCTCACTTTTGGGTGTCATATCAATGCACACTTGTGTACATAAGATATTTTACATTTTGATTTTTAATAAATTAGCACAAATGTCTAAAAACCTGTTTTCACTTTGTCATTATGGGCTATTTTGTGTAGAATCTTGAGACAAAAAATGAACTCAATCTATTGTAGAATATGTCTGTAACGTGGAGAAGGTGAAAGGGGTGTGCAGACTTTCCAGCTTGACTGTATTTTGCTGCAAAATATTATTAATTACATCATTTATTTCAATAAATTATTCCCATGTGTTCCCTTATATGTAGAATAATGAGTAATATTGTTTTTCATTTCAACCTTAGCACTCAAACGAACAAAAAGTCATAGTAAATGCAATTATGATTTATTCCAGTCCACAACTCATTGTTCAACATTGTTACATTTAATTGTCAAAAGATCCTCAAAGTTCTTGTTTGGCTCCATTTTGAAGGCTTTGGGGTAACGTAAAGCATTCTGTGAAATGGAGTGTTCTTTTACCATGTTCCACAAGATTTTATTAAATATGATGATTATTCTATAGATTGGACTTTTGTACAAGAAAACTTTTTCTCTCCTTCAGATGTGACCTCGGTTCGGTCGGGTATCGAGAATGCTAGATATCCGGAACTAAAACAGATTCAAAACTGAAACCAAAGAATATTCAACTTCACAGGCCTTTATTAACAGAGTCTGTTGAGGTCAATTACAGCATGGGCGTAAAAGCAAGTTTACCCAGCTCATGCAGCAATGAACACTGGGGTGTGGTAGGATACAACACCTTTTATATCTGATGTGTGTCACCCCCTCTTTAATGCAAATTTCCCATTTTTAGCCTGACGTCACTCACAACCATCTCAATTTCCTCTCAAACCCAGACCCTTCTCAGTCCGGCCATGCCCACTTCTGCCTGACAACAGCATAGCAACAGATTTTATGGCTGAATCCTTTACTGATAATGATGCTGCTGTGAGGCCTTTTTCTCCAGAGAGAGAAGTGAGACACCTCCAATTGACCATTGGAATGTTACCTCATAACACATAGGAAAAGAGTAAACATAATGTATTATAATATAATATAAGTATTCAATAAACTTATATTAATAAACTTGTATAAAATATACACACACACATTAGTAGTAACATTTATGCTTAGCACTGTGTTTCTTTTAAATTAGCTCATCTACTTGGAGTTACTTTTAAAGGTCCTTATTATTATAGAATACATTTCTTATTAAAGTATAAATGTATGAATATAGTGTTTAAAATATTGGGTTAAAAACATTTCCTTCAACACTTTAAAGATTCATTGTTGGGAGAAAAACATTCGTTGTTTATAAAATCTAATGTTTAGAAGCATACCATATTGTTGTTTGTATGATAACATGTTTAATGGAGATACTAATCATATTGAGATATAAATGTTAAAAGCTACACCTAAAGTATGTAGTATATGAATTTCTTTGAATTTCATAGAATTTTAATTCTACTTCCTTTAATTCAAATTGCAATTCTGCATCCTGTTTGCTACCTCAATTCAAAGCAGTTACGCAATAGATTCTGCTGTGAATAATTGATGATAATTTATGTTTTATAGTAAACATTGTTTGGTACCTCAATTCATATTCAAGAATTGAATTGGAATTTAGGAGGCATTCGCAATTCAATTCTGAATGGTGCCCAACCCTGACTCGGGAACATGCCTTATCAGTTTAAATGACAGAAAAAAGGAATAATTACGAATTGTTGCTTTACTAGTGTTGCCAGCACAACGGCATTTATCTCAATGCTAGAACTGTTTTACTATCCCTAGACCCTACTGTACTAACATTTTAAGGTCCTTGCCTTGAGCTGTAGTTTAGCGATAACGTTGTAGCGGTCAGATTGTACTTATGGAAACGTCCACAAGATGGCGATATAAGATGGACAAAATTCACAACATTTACACACAAGGCTGCATTCCAAAGATTCCCTTAAACCCTCAAGTCCGAGGTGATGATTCTTGTTTTAATCACATGCTATGATGCCTCGACTAATATTTCCAGGGACTCAGGGTTGGTAAAAAGTTACACTCTGGAAAGAGGATTAAAATCACTGTCAACTGGGTGCCACTACCCTCACAGTAACCAGTAAGCGTAACTACAGCTGGCTACATGTCTTGAACTTTCCAAGATAGTAAACTAGAAAATGTTTTAACTATAAGCCTATAACATAAATGAAATGTACTAATTTAATACAACAAACTGTTTTACTTGAAGGTGTGGGGTAATACGCCAACTGCTTCAAGGCCCACTTGGTTTGTATTATTCCTGTAGGCCTTAGATTATCTGAATATCAGGAGTTTGTTTCTTCATTGTTGTTATACCCATATGTGGCTTGTCTACACAAGCTAAAGTCAACACCTTATTCTTGAGTCAATCTGTCGCCTACTCTGTCCAAACCTTTGTGTAAAGTAAGGTTATGAAGGCTTTGGGGTGGACTGGGAGCACCACCCTCACTCCCGTATTATGGTATTGGCTTACCTAAACAATGGTGATGTATCTTTTCATTGGGTTAATTTGGGTCCATTACTTTTTTCTACATTATGTTAAACTGTCCAATATTTTTCGTTGCCCGAAAGTGGGGGGGGGGGGGGGGGCTATTTACAAAAGGTTCTGTAATTTCTAAATGGTTCATCCGATATGGATGAAAATACCCTCAAAGTAAAGCTGACAGTGTGCACTTCAACCACAATGTCATTGTATCCATTGTATACTGTACTAAATAACACAAGAAATGTGTCACTGACCAATGAATTATGGTGCTCACTGTATGTATACAGTGGTGCTAGGAGGTATTCATACCCCTTGACGTTTTGCACACTTTATTGTGTTGTAGATTTAATTTTAAATGGATAAAATTGCCCATCAATCTACACTCAATAACCCATATGACAAAGTGAAAACATGTTTTTAGACATTTTTGCAAAAGTATTAAAAATCTAAAACTCATATAGAAAATATATCATGTGCATAAGTATTCATACCCTTTGCTTTAATGTATTTTTAAAGTATCATATTTCATATTTGGTCGCATATCCTTTGCATGCAGTTACTAAGTCTGTGATCCATCAACATCAAAAAACTTTCAATACCTTATTTTCAGGTACTTTTACAAGCGATACTATAAGCTCTCTGCATTTGAATGGATCTCTATGGGAATTTGGGGGTGAGACTAGATTCAGCTGTAAATTACACTGGTACAGTATGGAATACATGGCTGGCTGAATGCCTGTAAGTCATCAAGGGTCTAAGGTATCAAATGAGCCCCAAACCATCACTCTACGGCCAGATATGAAGTAGATGTAATAAAAAAAGTTCACTTCAGCTCTGTTCACTTTATGCTTTTCACACATAACACAATGTGACCATAAAATTAACTACTACGAAAAAAAAATATTTACGATAATATAACCTACACACCCTAACAGGTTTGGGTTTATATACCACCAATTTGCCCCTGGACTTCTGGAATTAAAACAGCCCCAAAACATCACTCAAAACAACACCACCATAATTTCATAGTGGGTATGGGGTGCCACTCTTTGTATGCATCTTGCATGCAACGCCAAACATGCCGATGCTGTATCTGACCAAAAGGCGCAATTTTGGGCTTATCTGACATTACATTACTTTATAGGAGCAGACGCTCTTATCCAGAGCAACTTACACAACCTTTTGCATTTTACATTCTGGATTTTGTTTAAATCGTCTTGAATTACTTTAGTAGCTTCCAAACTGTTAGCTAAACCTCCCAGTTTTGTCTCATCAGCAAATTTAACTAATGTACTTTTGATGTCCCTGTCAAGGTAATTTATGTAAATAAGGAAGAGCAGTGGTCCCAACATCGATCCTTGTGGCACTCCACTTCCCACAGTACCCTGCTCAGTTAAGATCCCCCCTCCTAATACTCTTTGTGTTCTACCCTGTAGCCAGTTCTGAAACCATTCTGAAATGCTTCCTATAATTATTACTGTCTTCCTTTTGATGACAGAGAGATGGGCAGCCCTGAAGCCAGACTGTAAAGAGCTCATGTACGTAGCTGCAGGAGTTCCCTCGGTGTGGAGCTGAATGTGTGTGCTTCACTCTTCAGCCTGATGCTGGGCTTCATGTCCGTGACGGCCACTGACGGATCAACAACACCGCCACTGCTGCCATGATGGCGCCCGTTGTCCATGCTGTGCTGCAGCAGCTGCACTACACGGAGGTGGAGGTGGATGGAGGAGGAGGAGGAGAAAAATGAGAAAAAATGAGAAACAGAGAGAACTAGGTGAGCAGTGGGGGGGGGCAAGAAATGTTGTAGTTATAAGCAGGCCTACAGTACACTCTGGGGATCAGAGGATATTAACAGACAAACACGAATTAACATACTCTCTCCTCCCGCTCTCTGTTTCTCCCCTCCCTCTCTCAACCCCCCCCCTCCCTCTCTCTCCACCCCACCCTCCCTCTCTCTCCATCCCCTCCCACCCCTCTCTTAGTGTTGATGAATGCTTCAGGTGTGTATGAAGAGACTTCAGGATTTGAAGAGTCAGCAGAGAGGAGGATATGTAAAGGCTTGATGCTGAGTGTGTGTTATGCAGCCAGCATCGGGGGCACTGCCACACTGACCGGCACTGGTGTCAACCTGGTACTCCAGGGTCAAGTGAACCAGTAGGTTTACATTGAAGTGAGGTCGCTGTTTGATTCCCAGCTGGGATACTGCTAGTTTTACCCTTAGACAAGGTACTTAAAGGTGCACTATGCAGAATTTTAAGCCTTGCACTGGACCTGGGTTTGCAATCAAATAAGTCTCCTTCTCCATTCTAAACCCCGCCCACTCACCGCCATAGAGGGCAAGAAACACTTGAGCGCAGCAAGCAAAATGTCAAGCGAAGGTACCGCCTCATGCTACCACTAGTCACAAGGGCACTAGCAAAACTTGAGAAAAATCAGTCAGGAAGGATAAGGAAAGAGAAATGGTCTGTGGCCAACACCTTGGTTCACCACATATTCTGTCAGGGGTAGCGTGTGGAACGAAGGACCAAGCACGACACTGGGGGTTGAAAAAGTGCTCCAATGAACACCACAAAGCGGGGAAAACCCCCAGACAGGGAATAGATATAATAATAAAGAAAATAAACTCTCTTTAAAACGAGAGATTCCACTACCAAACTCAAAGCGACCAGGTATTGGTCGAAAAACTAGATATTAATACATATTAACACAGATATTAAGACACAACAAACAAAGAAAATCCTATAGCTCACAACAAGGGAGCCGAAAAACACAAACAAGAATAAAAGAAGATGGCGAAGACTTTAAAACTTTTTACACCCGAAACTCCTGTAATGTAATCTAAAAATATGATATCGAGAGTCTTTACATACAGTATAAAAATTTTTAATATATAAAGGTATATATATACAAACACATATGTACTGTATGTTTTTAATAGCCATGTTTGAAATTCTTGGGGCTGGTATGCTGCAATTTGTCCTCAGCTTGTCCAGATAATTGTTTACACTGCTGTTGTGCCCCTCTTCTGGAAGATTCCTTAAGCTATTTTTCTTTTTTTCCCCCTTCTCTCTTTTTCTTTTTTTTTTGTTCTTTAAGCAGCCCATTGTTTAGATTGATCTCACCTGTCTGTAAAGGGGCTTTGGGGTGTTTTCTGTTAGCACAGTTTAATAGCATGCAGCTCTGTGCTTCTAGGAGAAGCACCATTTCTGAAAAGCTTCAGCTGATAAGGATCAAATGCAAAACGTTTGGAGACGGAATTTTGTGCAATGACTGTTTAAAAAACTTCCCATCGCAAGATTAGCGTGGGGTTAACTTTACAACCTAAATAAACTCAAAACTCGGTTGTTTTAATTTAGCATTAATCCACTTCTTAAAAATAATGTGCAATTTTGGCCCCTTGTTCTAAAAGTGGCGCTGATGAGCCGAACACACATCGTCGTGTTAGGTAGCACCGAAGAAGAATAAGTTTTGCTTGCGAATCACAAGTTAAGTGTGTGTGAATCGACACTGGAAAAAACAGCTGAATATTTGTCTCAAAATTCTATCTGTAAATCTAAGCAGATCAAGCGTGTCCTTCGATCGGCAAATGTAGATTCGCCAGTTCGCAAGCCAAGCTTTTGATTTGTACGTGTGAACATTGGAAACATATCTGTAAATGATATTTGCATTTGTGAATATAATTTTTGCATTCATCCAAATGATGATTTACGAAACACAAATTGAGAGGTGTTTGTGTGTGGATGGCAAACACATACTTGTGGATTATTTTTACAAAACACAAATTGAGAGGTGTTTGCATGTGGATAGCAAAAACACATTTGTGGATTATATCTACGAACACAAATTGAGAGGTGTGTGTGTGTGGATGGTAAATACAATTGTGGATTATATTTTTGTGTTTGTTTATTTTTGACAGAAATCTGAGCCTGAATATTCTGAATGGTGAAACGCTCCAGCACATGGTCACCTGCATTCATTATACCCGATTAATTAAAATTAATCCAGTTATGTATTTATAGGTTTTTATGGAGCAAAAACCAGGGCCATCTTTGGCACTCCAGGACCAGAGTTGCCTGCCCCTGTGTTATTCGATATTTCCCATCCTCAAGTTGGCTCTTGCTTGTGTCTTTTGCCTAGTTTACAGGTTTTTTTTATTTGTACACCCTGAATATCTTTCCATATCATCCCAAGACCCAGCAAAAAAAAAAAAACAATAAAGAATGGAATATAAAGTAGACCATATTTATTGTTTTTGAGATTAAGATCACTGACTAATGTCCCCTACAGGGGACAGAAGTCCAGAGGACTCAAATTTCTTCCATTTTGTTTATATAAAATTTATTTTAAGTCACACATTATTACAACGGTTTTCTTGTATTTTGTATTAAGATGTTGTTATATTTTTCACATAAAAATACTTTGTAAGAGAAAATGTATGTTTTCCTGAATAGTGCATTCATACATTTCAGTTCGTAACATGCTATCCGTTGTGCTTTGGAATGGGCTGCAGGTTCATATGTAGTTAAGTAATTGTTCCAACTGTGGTTTTTTTCCTTTTAATTAAACTGTCTTTGGTAGAATCTCCAATAAAGAAGCTGTTGGAGCTAATTGGTCATTAATTTGATGCTGACTGTGACTTTAAGTGGCCAACGAAACATGATATGAAATGTAATCGCATAGCACTGACCTTTTCACCCAAATATCTTTTACTCTCTAGGCTGTTCCTCAAGAATGGTGATGTCATCAACCTCGCCTTGTGGTTCGGTTTTGCTTTCCCCAACATGATTCTCATGCTGTTCATGGTCTGGTTCTGGCTGCAGCATCTAGGCTGCATTCTCACTAGGCCAGGGAGAGAAGACCCAAATCTGCCATCCGGTCTGATTTTGGACACTTGCTAACTGGTGAGAACATGCAGCCTGTGTAGCCAAACTGTAAATATGGTCGAACTGTTATATGTTCAGCAAGAGAATAGCTAAGTTAGTTCCTACCTATGTGTCTGTGTTATTAAACATTTCGTCTTTTAAATCACTTTGCGCTTGGCTGGGTTTATCTTTGAGGGTGTGGTTTGTGTTCAAGTGGCTTAGTGTTACCTCCACTACTACCTGGTTACTGCAACACAGGTGGATTTTTGGACGTAACATAGACACACTCCTCACTTTATGCAACGATGAATAGAAACACATTAATGCAAATAAGCTCCTGTTATGCTTCTACATAGGTCCTGAAAGTGAGACCCAGAGAAACCCAGAAATCCCATAGAGCCCTGCTCCACTGTGTTTGTAAACATAGGCCTCAGCTTTTTAAAAGTGTACTAAGTGTGCAATTTTCAACTCTTTTCTGCTTTTGTAAAATCATGCTTTTTTATTCCAGCGGAGGTTCTCTTTTAAGCACTTTCTCTTTTTTCTAACTTTACATGTGGCTCTGCAGCTTTAGGAATATGTGGGGTCGCGGGACGGGAAAATCGGAGAAAGAGGTGGCTGCGTACGGGGTGGTCCGGGATGAGCTCCGCCAGCTGGGCCCCATGTCGTTCGGGGAAGGCAGTGTGCTGGCACTCTTCTTCCTGCTAGTTCTCCTCTGTTTCACTCGAGATCCAGGCTTCAACTACGGCTGGGCCAAGAGTCTTCTCGGCAACAACGCAGAGTAAAACACACACAAACACACACGCACACACACACACACACACACACACACAGACAGGAGGATGAGCAAGAAGTGAGTGTGTGTATTGTAGCTACACCTTCAAATGAACACAAACATATATTTCACAAATACATATTTCATAAATAATTTCAATTGCCAGGTATGCACACTTTCAGAAGGAACCTACCTGTCAGTCAATATAATCTAATCAATTAAAAGGTGGAAAGTCCAGGGGTCAGAAAATAAAAGTCCTGCCATATGTTTCTTTCACCCATGAACTCAACCAGCTGACTTCACTAATTATATCTACCTCCTGGTTGAAGAATTGTGCAGATTAGCAAATACAGGTGATTGGAACAAAATACTGGAGAGGACTTTTACTTTCTGAAACTGGATTTTCCACTTCTAAATATGAAGGATTCATTCTTCATAGTCTGTATTGCTATTTCTGACATAATGTGACATTACAGTTTTTTAATACCTTACAGTCTATATACAGTCTCAATACTGAGTCCACTTTTTCAAAAATCTTCACACTGTTGTCTGTACCAACACGCAGCTTGGCACAACAATTAATTTCACACCCAAAATGCACCAGAACTACAAAAACACTACATACTTGTGTCAAAATCAAATAATTCTACAAAAACACCAGCACTAGTTTTCTCCAACAGCAACACTTAACACTTAGTGTCACTCATAACACTAGTTTTTTGTTGTGTGTATATTTGTTATTATTGATAGTATAAGAAATGTGTACATTGTCTTATTTTACAGTAAACAAAGTTCCCATTACAAAATACAGTAAGAATGGTAACTCTTTATAAAATGTACTACAGTATACTACAGGAAGTCATAGAAATGCAACAGGAAAACATAAAAAGCTTCAATGTGCTTTATTGTTTCCAGGGTTTTCTTCTTCTTTTTTTTGCCATAAAGTAATTCAAAAATAAACTACAGTAAATGAAAATTTCTGTCAGAAAAACAAAAGTCAATACTGTCATAGTTTGCTCAAAAAACAAAACACAAAACAAAACACACAAATCATATTTGTCCACCCGGTCTCCTGCGTTTGGCCACGTTTTCGTCCACATCACGCCGAATGTTTTCTCTTGCCAAACACCGGGGAAAGAATCTTTTGGCATGCCGGATCCAAGCTTGGCAATCCTCTGCGGATATGTCCTCACATCCAGCATTCATTGCATTGACAAGAGACATCTGATTGTGTGGATTGTGGTCATAAATCTTCCACGTACATGCAGAAAAAAATTATTCAATGGGGTTGAAGAATGGCGAGTACGGCGACAGGAACAGTGACAGCATAGTAGGAAGGGCTGCAAACCACTCGGTGACTGCACAGGAGTGGTAAAATGCCACATCTCATACAATAACAAAGAACTGCCTCGCCTCCCCTTTTTCCTCCACTGGCACAAGCCTGCCATGGTGCTCATCAAGAAACAAAATGAGGCGCTCTGTACTGTATGGCCCAATAAGTGGTCTGTGTAGCAGCAATCCATCTGAGGATATTGCAGCACACGTGGTGATATTGGCACCCCTCTGGCCTGGGACACCCACTGTATCTCTTTTGCCGATCAAATTCCGTTCTCGCCGGCATGTTTTGGCCAAGTTGAACCCAGGCTCGTCCACATAGATGAAAAGATGAGGTGTCTGATGGGCTTCAAGCTCCATGACTCTCTAAAAAAAATTCACAAGGCAACATCAAGGTTACATGTATTACTTTATACCAACAGTAAAGGCTTCATGGCTGTGTGTGTTGTGCAATACTGTGTTCAAAAACCATCACATCACATAGACATCTTACCTGGACATACTGGTGCCAGAGTTTCTTGACACAATCTGAGTATCTCTCAAAAGGATAATTTCAATCAATAATTTTTCACTATTTGTCTCCATAACCATCTTTTTTTTAGGATTTTGAATGTATTTCAATGAAGTGTTTGTAATTTGGCAAATTGCTGTCCATTTGAATGTATGTTAGGTTTTGAACTTAAATTTAACAGTTCTGAAAAGAGTATGTAAGCATTTGCAAAATGGGCTGTAGATACACATAGTTTTGCAGGTGGTTGACTTTGAGTGAGAAAGGAATTCAAGAATTTTGAGAGCTGTGGTCATTGAATGTCTTTTGTGTTAAACCAATGCATTTTGTGTTAAAGCAAGTCAAGAGTCAGTCACAGTTTGGTCTGCATAGACTTCTGTTGTGCTAACAGTGTGAAGAGTTTTGAAAAGTGAGTCTAGCATTGAGACATGCTTGTAACCAATTGTAAAAAAAAATTGTAAGACCTGTTGGTGCAACCGGCTCCAGGTGACCAGCAGGGGTGGCTAGTGAGCAATGAAAACAGACCGAAACCAACTAAATTGCGCAATCATTCTATGGGCGACCAGCCATATTCAGCACTAGTACAGTCCAGATTTGATCCAAAACCATGGGGGTCATCCATGCACCAAAACGGTGCTTGAAGTACAAGATAAAATAACAAATCGAAAAGAAAACGCAAAAAATCATAAAACAAAACGCAAAAAATTTGAAAACAAAATGCAACAAACCAGAAAACAAATCATAAAACAAAATGCAAGAAATAAAAATATATATATTTTCTGGTTTGTTATTTTGTTTTGCACTTCAGGGCCACCATAGTGTCTTAATCGGATGAGTCACCCACAAGTTCCTTTTAGGATTTGACCAGAAACACCATCAACTACTTTCAACCACATTTCTGTTAGATTTCACTGTCCTTTATGGAAAGGTCAGAGTAGTTGGTAAAACTAACAAACGGATATGCTTCGTGGGCTTAAAATTTTATTTGAATAATACTACACAAATAATTGCACAAGCCGGACTCAGTGTCATATTGTGCGCAGTGAAGTCTGGGTTTATTGCACTTTATGTGTTTTGCTACATTACATTACATTAGTCATTTAGCAGACGCTTTTATCCAAAGCGACGTACAGTAAGTGCATATAGAAAGGTCATCAAAGTTACTGCAGAACAGATAAGAAAGCACATTCTTCCCATACAGTATCAGCTATCCCTAGTAACGAACACAATGCAGTTCACAGTGAACTGGGTAAATCAGTAAATCAATCTACTACAATTCTATTCTAAATAGTATAAACTTGAGTACATAGTTCAACAAGAAGACATACCATGAGGTCCTAGATAAGTATTAGTCCAGGTGGAGCCTGAAAAGGTGTGTTTTCAGGCCACGACGGAAAGCAGGCAGGGTTGGTATTGAGCGTAGGGGAATGGGAAGTTCGTTCCACCACTGGGGAGCTAGGGTGGAAAAGCTCCGCGGTCGGGAGGAGCGAGCGCCATTGACACGGAGGGGCGGAAGTGCGAGGCGCCCTGCTGTAGATGAGCGAAGTGGTCGAGCAGGAACATAGGTCTGGATCAGGTCCTGCAGGTAGACGGGGCCTGTCCTGTTAGCTGCAGTGTGGGCCAGGGTCAGAACTTTGAACCTGATCCTAGCTGCAACTGGCAGCCAGTGGAGTGACCTCAACAGGGGGGTGACATGTGAAAATTTCGGGAGGTTAAACACAAGCCGGGCAGCTGCGTTCTGGATCAGTTGAAGAGGGAGTATGGCGCAGGCTGGTAAGCTTGCGAGCAGGGAGTTGCAGTAGTCCAGGCGTGAGGTGACCATAGTCTGGACCAGAAGCTGGGTGGAGTAGGTGGTCAGGTACGGTCGAATCCTCCTGATGTTGTACAGGAGGAACCTGCAGGACTGTGCCGTCGCCCTGATGTGGTCTTTGAAGTCCAGCTGGTCGTCTAGGACCACCCCCAGGTTCTTTGCAGAGCGGGAGGCAGCCACCACGGTCCCGTCAACGGTGATGGAGAGGTCAAGTAGTGGGGAGGTTTTGTATGGCATGAAGAGGAGCTCTGTCTTGTCAAGGTTGAGCTTCAGGTGATGGGTAGTCATCCACTCAGAGATGTCGGCCAGACAAGCAGATATCCTCTCCTTCACCTGTTGGGTAGAGGGAGGGAAAGAAAGGAAGAGTTGAGTATCGTCGGCATAACTATGGTATGAGAAACCATGTGAATTGATTACTGAACCAAGAGACTTTGTATAAATGGAGAACAGCAGAGGACCAAGTACAGATCCCTGCGGGACTCCTGTGGACAGGGGATGGGGTGCAGAAACAGAACCCTTCCAAGAGACTTGGTAGGATCTATCAGTGAGGTACGATACAAACCAGGAGAGGGCAGTCCCAGAAATGCCCATCTCAGAAAGTGTAGAGATCAGGAGTTTGTGGTTGACCGTGTCGAATGCTGCAGACAGGTCAAGTAGAATCAGGACAGAGGAGAGGGATGAGGCTCTAGCATTGGAGAGTGCCTTGGTCACGGCCAAGAGAGCAGTTTCTGTGGAATGTCCGGTTCTGAAGCCGGACTGATGGGGGTCAAGCAGGTTATTCTGGTGGAGAAAAACAGACAGTTGGTTATTGACAGCTCGTTCAAGGGTTTTGGACAGGAAGGGCAAGAGAGATACAGGACGGTAGTTCCTGACATCAGAGGGGTCCAAGCTAGGTTTTTTTAAGAGTGGGGTTACACGGGCAGTCTTAAAAACAGCAGGAACATGGCCACAGGTTAGGGAGGTGTTGATAATAGAAGACAGATATGGAACAAGCTCAGTGGATATTGACTGGAGGACTGCCGACGGGATGGGGTCCAGCGCACAGGTGGTTGCGCGCTGGTGCGTCATGAGTTGGAGCACATCTGCGTCCTCCAGAGTCTTGAAGGACGACAGCGTGGCGATGGGTTCGGTATGGGGGATGTGGGGTGTCACCTGAGGTGTGAAGGAGTTGCGAATCATGGCCACCTTCCCCTCGAAGTGGGTTAGGAAGTCATCTGCAGAGAGGGAGGAGGGTGAAGGGGGCGGAGGGGGGATAAGCAGGGAGGAGAAGGTGGAAAAGAGTTTCCGTGGATTAGACACACATGCATTAATTCTAGACTGAAAAAAAGAAGCCTTAGCCGATTTAGTTGTAGCTGTGAAGGCTGCCAGCAGAGTGTGATAGGAGGCCAGGTCATCTGGGGATCTGGATTTTCTCCACTTTCTCTCAGCGGCTCGCAGTATGGTTCTGCTGGATCTGAGAGAATCTGTCAGCCACGGGGAGGGGGGTGATGGTCGAGCTGTTTTGGAGACAAGAGGACAAAGTGAGTTGAGAGACTGAGAGAGGCAGGAGTTAAACATAGAGGTGGCAACATCAACATGCATATTCGCAAAGGAAGCGGGAGGAGGAAGTATAGAAAGAGCGGAAGTAGTGAGAGAGGAGTGCGAGAGGGTGCGGAGATTTCTCCTGAACATAACAGTGGGTGGGGCGTTAGTAGGGTTGAGGTAGAGTGGGAGGGAAAGAGAGAATGAAATAAAGAAATGGTCCGATACATGGAGCGGGGTCACCGTGAGTTCAGACGTGGCGCAGCTCCTGGTGAGTACAAGGTCTAGTTGATTACCAGCCTTGTGGGTGGCAGGCGATGGGGATTGAGTGAGAGCGAAGGATTGGAAGAGTGAGGCGACACTGGGTAGCTGGGAACTCTCCGGATGGAGGTTGAAGTCTCCCAGTAGGATTACAGGGGTGCCATCCTCAGGGAAGGAGCTCAGGAGAGTGTCCAGTTCATCCAGGAAAGCACCGAGCGGACCTGGAGGGCGATAGAGAACTACAATGTTAAGTGTAGATGGGTGGGTTACAGTGACTGCATGAAACTCAAAAGAAGAGAATTTCAGGCAGTGTGCAGTGTGAATAGAAAATTTCCAGGATGAGGAAATGAGCAACCCAGTACCCCCGCCTCGGCCAGAGGCCCTGGGGGTGTGGGAGAAGGAATAGCCAGCAGACATTACATTATTGAATCTTGTCCATAGTGCATCCAGTATTTTAAAAACAAGCAGGCTGGTGTTGGATGCAGAATGTCATCTTCCATTCAAACAAATTGCAATGACTCAAGAAATCACAAGAATCGTCAATGAGGGATCGTGCATGAACACAGCTCCGAATATTGGATCTTCCAAATTAGGGTGGGAATTGGATATATTCAGCTTCACGTTGGGGGGCCGACAAAAAAAGAATACACAATCCTGAAAAATCTATTTGTGTACCAAATAATTTACATATATCAAAGTGATGTCAAGTTACAACTAAACTCACTAATATTTTTCGCAGAACCTAAACAAGCAAAATTCCAAACCACTGCTTCATTTGTTTTCCTACATTTACTCAAGTAAATCTCTTATAGCATCTTAAAATGTTTGGTCACCCAAGAGATCAAATCCCTGTCTAAGTGTGCTTGACAATAGTACAATCCATGAAGCACATGTACGGAATCAAAATAGGTTCAAAAGTATTGTGTTGTGTATCACCATAGGCTGGCCACGTTTTTGTCTAACCACAGAATTAGTAGCCTAGGCTACGTCAACTTAATTGGGATGGTAGGCTATTAGTACCGTTTTATTTTGAACTAAATACAGTGAACAGTAGTCATCATTTCAACACTTTATTTTTTTTAAGTAAAGCGAAACATCCTCCATCGCATTGAATTCAGAAGTGTAAATGGCTTATCTACTGTTATGTCACCACCACGCCATTGAGTCAGGTTGTCTGCTGCTTCAAAGTTGTCGATTATTTTCCGTGGAGTTGAGCCTGTGACATCACAGTGGCGGCGTTCCTTATATAAAGAGAGAAAACGAAAACTTTGAACATCTCGACAAATTGCAAGATGGACAGAGAAAGGACAAATACTAATGGTAACGTAATGTTGTGGAAGACGAAGACAGGTAAGTAGAGCTAGTAGCTACTTAACAACGCCAATCAGATACTGCGGTCAAGCGATTACGACTTCGGAAAATGACGGTCAAGGTATCACGGTTTAAAATTAACGTACGCAAATACACAAGAGATTACTTCGGTAACGCCGTCACGTGCTGCGTTAGCTGGAAATGAGAGAAGCAGCGAGGATTGTACAATGCAGAATTTTACGGAAGCCGACGGGTATAAAACACAACGACATTTCGGAAAACACACTAACAACTTATACAACACAACGACATTTCATAAAACACACCAACAAGTTAGAAAACACAATGGCTGTGTCCGAAATCGCTCACTCATTTACTCCCTCCCTATACACTACTCGGGGAATCTACATTTCGCACAAGATGGGGTTGACTGGTGAAAGGAGGAGACATTCGGACAGTTTCTGAGCAGGTTACTTAGCAACGCGCGACGCTTGCGTGACGCTTGTTGAGAAAGCATGCAATAAACCGTAATAAGTTTATATTTTTATTTTGAACAAGGGTATTGTCTCGTTGTAGGCAGATGGGTAAGTTAGGTAATTAGGTAGCTAGCTAATTAAGTTGCATTTTCTATTAAACATAGTAATAATTGTTAAATTAAAAAAATATATAGTTAACACTTTGTAATAGCCTATATTTAATCGGCCGCGTTTATTTATATTTCGGTTATAAAGCCGATTAAAATAATTTAACATACAAGATGAAACTTGCATTTTAGAACAGGCTCAGCCGTCGCCATCTTGACAAAAAAAATGTCTCCGGTAATGTAGTGTACATTGTTTGTAGCCTACATTTTGTGGTGCATTGTGGGGGATATTGAGTTAACTAGAGTGTCAAATCTGACATTTTGATTTCAGAAAACACGACAGCATTTGACAAAACACGACGACATTTCATAAAAACACGACGACATTTCACAAAACACGACGGCATTTCAGAAAGCTGTTGTGTTTTCTGAAAGGCTGTTGTGATTTCTGAAATGCCGTCGTTTTTTCTGAAATGTCATTGAATGTGTCAGAAATCGCTCCCTATTCGCTATATCGTGCACTATTTAAGATATCGGCCATTTTGTAGTGTCCGAATTCAAAATGTCAGATTTGACAACCTAAATAGTTAACTCAATATCCCCCACAATGCACCACAAAATGTAGGCTACAATCTATGTACACCGCTACATTACCGGAGACATTTTTTTTGTCAAGATAGCGATGGCTGAGCCTGTGCTGTTGTACAAATGTTAATATAAATGAAAGTTTCGTCTTTTATGTTAAATCATTTCAATCGACTTTATAACCGAAATATAAATAAACGCGGTCGATTAAATAGAGACTATTACAAAGTGTTAACTATATTGTGGCGATCCGGGGCGATTACTAGTTATGTAAATAATGTGTACATAGAATTGTTGTGTGTGTGCTTGTGCTGTGCGGACCAGTGCACGAGTGATGGGTGATGTAGCTGCATTACCAGAGCGTGTTCGAACGCATTTGATGCTTGTACAGTAAAGTTGGCAGTTAGCGTTTAAAAGTAACCTCCCGCCAGAACGGCGACTACTGTGGTAAACAAGTTGTAATAAAGTCCCGCCAAGTGTGGTGGCATGGGTTCAACCAGGTCCGCTCTAATGGTGTTAGAGCGGAGTTAACGATTGTTTTGAGTGTGACCTAAAAATGATGAAGTGTGATTGGGTAGGGTGAGCTGCATGGCACCTATTAGAGGTCGCCATTGTTAGCTAGCTCATTTGCATAAGCTAGGCTATAAAGCTGGCTACAGTTCAGCGCGCGTTGTCTAATTCTGCCTGTAATCTGTGAAGTTAAGTTATAAGAAGATTGAGCTCCTGTGAATAAACTGATCTGAACTCAAACCTGACTCCAACTCCATGGCTCGCCACAATATATATTTTTTATTTAACAATTATTACTGTTTAATGGAAAATGCAACTTAATTAGCTAGCTACTTAGTTACACAACGACATTTCAGAAAACACAAAATGTTGTTGTGTTTTGTGAAATGTTGTAGTGTTTTGTGAAATGTCATTGTGTTTTATAACTTGTTGGTGTGTTTTCCGAAATGTTGTGTTTTATACCCGTCGGCTTGCGAATAATTTTTTCCTTTTTCTTTATTTTGCAGAATGTTAAACTTTTAGTATCTCAATTATGCTATCAATTACGATTTCAAGGAAACTGAAAATACTACGATGTTTTGTAACAAGTGAGCAACAGGGTTAGTATGAATTGCAGCTTACATATGAAAACTAATATTTGAAATCATTTAACTCCAACAAAGGGTTTGTACAAATCGAGTGTATGTCTACTAGAATAATAGGGCTTCCAATATGGTACCCATCACGGTGAAGGGGGGAAACCATGATGGGTACCATATTGGAAGCCCTATTATTGATCAAATCAACAAGTTTGTAAAAATGGAGTTAAATGATTTCAAATATTAGTTTTCATATGTAAGCTGCAATTCATACTAACCCTGTTGCTCACTTGTTACAAAACAAATTTGATGCTTAATTATTAAAAATCCCCACAATACGTTTTTCTGATATTCACTAGACATTGTTTAGTGAATATCAGAAAAACGTATTGTGGGGATTTTTAATAATTAAGCATCAAAGTTGGTACCGTTTGCTATGAGAAGGGAAAACCGCGATTGCTACCATATTGGAAGCCCTATTATTGATCAAATCAAAAAGTTTGTTCAAATGAACACTAGTGCCATATAACAGGTATGTTATATTCTATGTATAGTGAGTATAAGCATATATTTTACTATTGGGATTTTAAATATTTAAGTATCAAATTCGTACTGTTTGCTA
Source organism: Ilyophis sp. 1 JC-2022 (assembly GCA_022702515.1). Lineage (NCBI taxonomy): Eukaryota > Metazoa > Chordata > Actinopteri > Anguilliformes > Synaphobranchidae > Ilyophis > Ilyophis sp. 1 JC-2022. The sequence continues at coordinate 65,414,128 of CM040402.1, forward strand.
TGTGAAGGGGGAAAACCGCGATGGCTACCATATTGGAAGCCCTATAACTTGATAAAATCAAAAAGGTTGTTCAAACTAACACTAGTACCATATAAAAAGTATAATCCAGTGTATGCCTAGTGAGTATTAAAAAAAAACGTATTGTGAGGAATTTTAATAATTAATCATCAAAGTTGGTACTGTTGGCTATGTGAAGGGTGAAACCGTGATAGGCGCCATAATTGGAAGCCCTATTATTTATCAAATCAAAACGTTTGTTGAAATGAACACTAGTGCCATATAACAGGTATGTTATAGTTTATGTATAGTGAGTATCAGAATTCTTTACTGTGGGGATTTTTAATAATTAAGCATCAAGGCGGAGGGCGGAAAACCGCAATGGCTACCATATTGAAAGCCCTTTATATTGATCAATTCAAATATTTTGTTCGAATGAACAGTATTACCATATAATAGGTGTATGCCAGTGTATGCGTAGTGAATATCAGAAAATTTTACTCCGTGGATTTTTAATAATTAAGCATCAAATTTGGTTCTGTTTGCTATGTGAAGGGGGAAAACCGTGATGGGTACCATATTGGAAGCCCTATTATTGATCAAATCAAAAAGTTTGTTAAAATGAACACTAGTACCATATAATATGTGTATTTCCGTGTATGCCGAGTGAATATCAGAAGTATTTACTATGGGTATTTTAAATAATTAAGCATCAAAGTTGGTACTGTTTAATATGTGAAGGGGGAAAACCGCGAGGGCTACCATACTGAAAGCCCTATGACTTGATAAAATCAAAAAGTTTGTTCAAATGCACACTAGTGCCATATAACAGGTATGTTATAGTCTATGTATTGTGAGTATCAGAATATTTTACATTGGGGAGTTTTAATAATTAAGCATCAAATTGGTACTGTTTGCTTTGTGAGGGGAAATATTGTAAGTCCTATAACTTGATAAAATCAAAAAGGTTTTTCAAACTAACACTAGTACCATATAATAGGTGTATTCCAGTGTATACTTAGTGAATATCAGAATAATTTACTGTGGGAGGTTTTAATAATTAAGCATCAAATTTGTTACTGATGGCTATGTGAAGGGGAAAACCGCGATGGGTACCATATTGGAAGCACTATAACTTGATCAATTCAAATATTTTGTTCAAATGAACAGTTATACCATATAAAAGGTCTATTCAAATGTATGCCAAGTGAATATCAGAAAAAAATTACTTTGGGGATTTTTAATAATTAAGCATCAAAGGTGGTACCGTTTGCTATGAGAAGGGAAAACCGCGATTGCTACCATATTGGAAGTCCTATATCAATTAAAACATTTTGTTTTAATCAACAGTATTACCATATAACAGGTGTATTTAAATGTATGGCTAGTGAATATTACAAAATTTTACTGTGGGGATTTTTAAATAATTAAGCATCCAAGTTGCTACTGTTGGCTATGTGAAGGGGGGAAACCGTGATGGGTACCATATTGGAAGCCCTATTATTGATCAAATCAACAAGTTTGTTCAAATGAACACGAGTGCCATATAATAGGTATGTTATAGTCTATGTCTAGTGAGTATCAGAATATTTTACTGTGGGGATTTCTAATAATTAAGCATCAAATTGGTACTGTTTGGTATGTGAAGAGGGAAACCGTGATGGGTACCATATTGGAAGCCCTATAGTTTAATCAGATCAAAAAGTTTGTTCAAATGATCACTGGTGCCATATAACAGGTATGTTATAGTCTATGTCAAGTGAGTATCAGAAAATTTTACTTTGGGGATTCACATATATATATACACACACACACACACACAAAATTCCATGATAATGTAATCCATAACGCCTTCTTTGGAGAAAATCCATGCCAAAATGTCCATATTTAAAATGTTTGTGGACTGGCTTCTCCAAATAAATATATATTTTTTTTAATTGAAATCTTTATTTCGAACATGTAAACAGTGAAATCAAAACAAAACAAACAGAATATCAATAATGATAAATAAAAGGTTAATTAGTAAACAAAATAAAAATAAAAGTAAAATAAAATAAAACATGCTCGAAAAGGAGTAGGAAGAAGTAAAAACTTATATACTCCTACCCCCAGTCTCTATTCCTTATGATCACTATATAAATAATAGCAATTATTATTTTATATGAATATCAATATAATAATAATAATAATATAACACATCCTTATTCCAATATACACTGTTATAATAATAGCCATTTACAAATTATCATATCAGTATCAGCAATATCTCAGATATTAATAACAACTAAAAACAATCAAGCAAACAAAAAACCCACTTATACATATATAATATAAATACATATAATTTTCTATATTGTCCTATATAGTAATATAGAAATAATATATTCATATACATCCATATTTAAACTAGATATTGACAATACATATGTGGCAGAGCCCCACCCAGAAAACAACCGGATTCCCCCCCTCAAGCCCCCTCCTCTCTGTATTTTGTAAAAATAATTTGTTTGTATTTGTTTTTAAACTGTTTGATGTTTGGACATTGTTTTAGCTCCACACTCAGTCTGTTCCATAGTTTTACACCATTATTTGATATACAGAATCTTTTCTTCGTGGTTCGACATCTTTGGATCTTAAGATTTGTCATTTCCCTTAACTTATACCCTCCCTCTCTTTCACGAAACATTTTCTGTAAATGGCTTGGTAATAAATTGTTTCTGGCTTTGTACAGAAATTGTGCTGTTTGGAATTCGACCATATCATTAATTTTTATTATTTTAGACTTTACAAATAATGAATTGGTGTGTTCAAGATAACCTACATTATGAATTATTCTGATGGCTCTTTTTTGAAGTATGAATAGTGGATCTAGTGAGCTTTTATATGTATTGCCCCACACCTCTGTGCAGTAATTTAGGTAAGGTAAAACCAGGGAACAGAACAGTGTGCGGAGTGATTTGTTATCTAAAAAGTGTCTTGCTTTGGCCATTACAGAGATGCTTCTAGATATTTTAGTGCATATGTATTTAATGTGAGACTTCCAGCAAATCTTGTCATTTATTATCACCCCAAGGAATTTGATTTTGTGCACTCTTTCCAAGTCAACACCCTCTATCTGTACCCGTGCTTGATGATTTATTTTCCTATTACCGAATACCATGATTTTTGTCTTGCTCAGATTTAGTGACAGCTTGTTTTTGTCAAACCAGTTTTTGATTTTGATGAATTCTGAAGTGATAGTGTCCAAAAGTTGCTGTAAATTCTCACCTGAACCAAATATGTTTGTGTCATCAGCAAATAAGATGAATTTGAGTATTTGTGATGTCTTACATATGTCATTGATGTACATGATAAATAATTTTGGACCCAACACTGACCCCTGTGGAACCCCACACACAATGTCCAAACATCTTGACTGGTTATCTCCCATTTTCACAAATTGATTTCTGTTTCTTAAATAACTTTTCACCCACTCTAGTGCCAGTCCCCTAATTCCATATTGTTCCAGTTTATTGATTAATACTTCATGATTTAATGTATCAAATGCTTTTTTTAGATCGATGAATACCCCAACAGCATATTTCTTTTTATCTATGGCATTTGTGGTTTCTTCAATCAATTCAATTAAAGCTTGTGATGTTGATCTGTTGCTTCTGAATCCGTATTGATTATCGGTGAGTAAGTTATGCTTCTCTATGAAATTGTCTAACCTATTATTGAAAACTTTTTCCAGAATTTTTGAGAACTGTGGGAGAAGAGAAACAGGTCTGTAATTTGTGAAAAGGTGTTTAAATAGTTTTTACATACAACCAGAACAAAAGTTTTCAGTCAAAAACATTATGGACATACATTTCTGCGTTATGGATGTTACACCCCATCATGGAATTGCCCATATAACACAAATTATTTATGAGCGTTTATATTTAACAACATACTATCAGTGTTGAACTCTTCAGATGCACATATGTAGAGCGTGATCCGTGTATAGGGCTTTCCAATTGCCTCCTTATAGCAACTGAGTAAATGGCTCATCAGTCCCTGGAATATTACGAACTTCCATCCGGATAAAGCAGAACATACTGGCCATCAGACAAATCCTGATTGAAATCCTTAAGCTTTTTTCACAGCTTCTGACAATAGCCGTTGGGCTGAGCAGCAAGTGTCAACCATAAGGGGAAGGGCCTTTCCTCTTTGGGGCTTTAATCTTTGAACACCACGTGACATGATTCCAACTGATATCTGTATTGAGAGCAGCAGAAGTGAAATTTCAAAAACATTTATAAATCCAAACATACTGAACAGCCTGATATACCAGACAGAGGATATGCTGATAATTTACCAGAACAGATTTTTTCTTTTCATGCCTTTTCTTTTTCCCTGTAGAGAATTTCTCTTTCTCTTGTTTTTTTTCATTCCTGAATTTTTTTTAAATTCTCCAAAGTTTGTGACTTTGTGCCACTCGTACCTAATGAGAATTACAAATACAAACAACACAGTAGAAAAACAAGTGAGACAAAGCTAGTTCCACAAAATAGTCACTATAATGTTTACTTGCACTCTGCACTTAAGTTACCATTTAGTATTACAGGTCATTTTACATAAAGTCTCAATACGCTATTGTATACCACCTAGATACCTGAATATCATGGTTCAATTTTATTTGTTTCTGTACGATCATTATCTCACAATGAAAGATAAGCCGTGGCTCTGAAATTCCAAATTGAGGTGTGTACTGTTCATTAGAAGTTTGACTTACTCTGTAAAGCAGTTGCAGGGGCAAGTTGAGATGCTTCATTGACGGATGATGCACCTGGCCTTGGCAGGAACTCTTTCCCACAAAAGAGTGGGAGTAAAAAGTGTCCCCAGCTCGCAGCCGCAAAATGGGCAATACATTGTAACCTTAAAATAAATGAAGGAAAGTGTTACACCACTACCTAGTTAGTTATGTGAGACAACTAGGCCTACTACCAGCTAACTAGCTCACGTGCCCAATTTCCAAAATATGACCAAATCTAGCAACAAATATTCAAACTTTAAAACATTAGGTAACGTAAGCAAGTCTGGTAACGTAGAAAAACAATTGGAAACACTGGTTTTATTGAAAATATTGTTCATTACCAAATGAGATCTCAAATTGAGGTGCACTTACTCTGAATCAGTTGCAGGGGCACGAAGAGCAGCGTCAAAGACTGATGTCATCTTTGTCCAGGCAGAACTACGATACCATTTCCCCGCACTAAAATGAATGGTCCACAGCTCGCAGTAGCAAAATAGGCACTGTAAAATAAATGAAGCAAAGAGTTACACCACTAGCTAGTTATGTGAGACAAACAGCTAGTCTACCAGCTAACTCGCCCAATTTCTAAAATATGACCAAATGTAGCAACAAATATTCAAACTTTAAAACGTTAGGAAACGTTAATGTAAGCAAGTCTGGTAACGTAGAGAAACGACTGGAAAATAACTAGCTGGGTACACCGTTCAGTACTAACTGTTACATGAAGTCCCATATCGCGTGTACATATTGCTGTGCTCTGTCACAGTCTAGTTAATTAGCGGTTAGCCAAAAAGACGGTGGTGGTTTGCTCATTTAAGACTATGGGGATAGATTGCTACCTATCTAGCGGCACTAGGGACATTTATAATAAAAGTAGTCTTGTCAAAATAACATACTTGCCTTCTCGCAGATTTGTTTTGTATTCACAGATTTGTTTTGTACTCGTAGATTTGATTCGTAGCTGTACAAAACAAATCTGTGAGTGCAAAACAAATCTGCAAGTAGCAAAACGCAAGTACAAAATGCAAGATGCAAAACGCAAGTACTTTTCTCCCACATTTGACACTTCTTCCTGAATAGCCAATGGGGATGCTCAGATTAACATATCATTTGACTATCCAATCAGAAATATCATTTAACTATCCAATTAGTGGTGGAAATTACGAATCACTTTACTGATTCGAATCGTTCAGTTCAGTACAAAGATTCTAGTCACTGACTATGTGATTCGTTCACTGGGGTCAGTTGCGCAAGCGCACAAATATTCCAAGAGCATGCTTGATCAGTTCACTACAGCTACTCGTAGTTCAGTATATCATTCGTAGGTATTGTGCAAAATGATTCCAGTCAAAAGCACTGCAAGTAAAAAATATTAACTTTTTCTATAAACCTCGTATGAACCTTTTGTATTTTTTTCTTTGTAGTTATATAGTTTTATGGATTAGGCTACTCTATGGCCGCTCCAGGTGAGCGTTTTAAATATGGATTAGAAGCTACGGAAATATGTGTGTTCTCAAGTTCTGACCATTTCGTGGTAAGTAACCTATTGTAAAACATTGCGTTTTCAAATGGTAAAGTTTTCAAAAGGGTGACAAGGGCCATAGTTTATCTTTTTTTTTTAAGCAGATGATTATTTTGTCCCAAATTGAATGTCGATGTTCAGTCATCTATGGGGGGAGCCCTTATACAAAGGGTTGAGCTAGGTGCACTGATGTAGCCTAGTGGTATTAATCACCCAGTTCGTCAGACTGCGGTCAAGCTATCACGGGTTTGGAAAATGACGGTCAAGCTATCACGTCCTAAAATGAACGTTCGCAAATATACAAGATATTACGTCGGTAACGCCGTCACGTGCTGCGTTAGCTGGAAATTGCTCAGAGAGAGAAGCAGCGAGTATTGGACAACGCAGAATTTTTGCCTTTTTTTCATTATGTCGCAGAATTTTCAACGTTTACACAATTATCACAATTATGCTTTCAATTACAATTTCAAGAAAACTGAATATACTACGATGTTTTGTAATACATGAGCAACGGGGTTGGTATGAATCGCAGGTTGCACAAGAAAACTAATATTTGAAATAATTTAACTCCAACAAATCAAACCGAACCCGTGATAGCTTGACCGCAGTGTTCGACTGTAGGCTACTAGATTAAAATAGCGGTTCAGATTAAAATAGCAATCATTCACGCAGTGCGTGATCTAGACTCAAATTACCTGACAACAAATAAAGAAAAGGGTTTAAGTTAAACTTCTTACTGAATTTCAAGTGTAAAGAAGAAACAAACGTATAGCCATATGGTTATATTTGTGTAGCCTATATAAAACATGGTTATAGCATATTAGGCCTTCTTAAAATAGCCTACATTTATTGTGCTATTTCGATACAAAAGAAAACACGAATGTGCTTCATTTAATCAATATCATTATTACAGATTTGAAATGGTTTAATAACGGGCAGACTTTCATTAACTCTTAGTTTGATAGTCACAGAATAGGCCTACATGGAAAATGTACAATATAGCCTACAGAGCCTATGTGATTTTGATTAGAAATGCTTGAACCGTTTTGCTTTCGGTAACGTTACGTTGGGTGGACGTCAGATGCCAGTAGACCTACAGGTAGGCTACAGGTTCCGATCATTTTGTAAGATTGCAGGCTATATTTTTTTAATGTGAAACTGTACCAAAAAAATAGTTGACCGGGCTATATTATTTTACTAATACCCCCGCCATTTGTTGCTAACTAATTTATTAGGCTACTGATTAGCCCGTAGCCTATGCAGAGAGAAACTGATTCGGTTGACAATTATGTAGGCCAGGGGTTTTCAAAGTGGGGGCCGCCAGGGGTCGCCAGGGGGGCCAATTGGAAGGGAGAGGAAAATGGAAAATGCAAAAAAATACAAAAAATAATAATAAAATTTATTTAAAAAATACATTTCAATTCAATTCATAAGATTATTGTGCCGGTTTAAAATAAAACATAAATTGTTATAAGTCCTTTCATATCGAAATGAGGTCTTTGCCATGCCCTTCTTTCAATTGCAGCCAATGATTAACCGTCTGCCTGTCAGTCAAAGCGTTACGTTGAGCTGCCAACGGCCCGATTATGGAATCAAAATAGGGTCAAAAGTATTGTGTTGTGTATCAAGAAGCTGTATGTTTGATTTTTTTATATTTGCCAGTGTAATTTAAATGTTTTTTTTTTTAAAAGCCATTTCGCAATAGGGGGGCCCCAGCCAGAGGCTACGGCCATTTGGGGGTCCTTGGCATGGAAAAGTTTGGGAACCCCTGATGTAGGCTACTGCGGTGCGGTAGTCAGCAGTTCATACAGGCTAGTCAGTTCAGTAGGACTCACTGAACTGTGGTAGTAGGGGTAGTCTGTGGTCAGTACAGTTTGTAACACTAACGTTAGGTGACGCGCACGCAAGCATTGAGAGTGATGAAATTGTACTCAGTTCACTTTAAAGATTCGTTCAAAAAGATTTGTTCGTTCACGTACTGCCCATCACTATATCCAATCACAAAGCCAGGGGCAGTATGTGGGTGCTTATTGAACACCAAATGGGTCACAATTCGCCACAAACTGGACGCGTTGTACTGCCAAAACGCCGTTAACAGCATTTTGAGCTTGTTTAGCTATTTAAAATGCAATATAGCAATCTATTATGAATTGAATATGTATTACGAGCAGAATCGATCCTGATGCATAGATCTAAGCTGCGCCACGGAAAGTGAGCAATTATAAAGGAGTATTTTAACTTGCTAATGGTAGGCAATAGCCTAATTCTGCTTACCAAACTCGGTCCTGGGGTAGCGAGCTACTGCATGCTAGTTCCAACCACAATGGCAAGCTATATTGCAAACAATTAGCCTACATAAAAAAGGTCAAACAGATCAAATTAATAAGTAAATGTGCTAGCCACATGTAATTTTCAGGGCTCAAATTTTTCTACAATCAACTTTGGCTACCAATATCATGGGATATATCATAGTATCAAATAAATGTTCAAACTGCACCAGTGTAATGTCTGTGGCCTAGATGAATACAAGCAGGCATTGGTAGCATGTACATATAATCTGTTTTCTGAGAATTCGTTATAGAAATCTCGAAAAATACATTTTTGCCTCATTTACATTTTGGGTTCATATCACCATGTGGGATAGGTGGTTGGTGAAAACAAATTGTGCCAAGTGAAGGGACAAATTCTTCCCTACATTTTGATACGAGGCTCAACCTCTAGCCATGATTCCTTCTGTTTCAAAATAAATGTCAAACATAGGCATATTTTGATGCTCAGAAATATAGTTTAGGGCAGTGAAATTGACAAACAACATTGGTATATACATGTTTTATATACTACTCAAAAAAATTTAAGGGTCATTTTGGTCATTTTTGTAAATATGTCTTTTAAGCCAGATAGGGTTAGAATATCCCCCTATGGGTTGTCATTTGGAGTATAGACATCACGTTATTATGAGACATGCATTCATTGCACTTATCTTTAGAAACTTTTGAAGTAAACCCAGATTTCCTTTTCATGGATTTGAAGCACGAATTTAGTCAGACTAAACTGACAAACTGCCTCGAAACACCCATTGCGAGACACCATTTGCACATGTTTTGCATGAGTGTCATTCCATGCATGCCAATTTTAGCAATAAAATGGCTGAGCATTTTCCATTCATCATCATTTTGGGGGGTGCATGACTTTTTTTCATCAGGGTAATAAACTAGTGTCTAATCAAAAGTTTTTTGTTTTCTGTTCTTAAGCCATCAAAGAATTGTTTTGTCATTAGTTGTCACCATTTTAGCTCGTTAGCTTATATTTATATGCACAAATATTTTTGACCCTTAACTTCTTTTGAGTAGTATATACTAGAAGTACAACTGACAATGAATACTAATAATTATGATGAAGATATAACATTGAACAACTTGGGAGCATTCAGCATCTCCACCTGTATGGGACCCTCACACTAAACTAATCCTAACCCTGTTTCCGTTGTCAGATTGTGAACTTCGCTGATGATGTGATTTCCAATGTTATATCTTCATCATAATTATTAGTATACATTGTGAGTCACCACAGATATTAAACTTGTGCAGTTTGAACATTGATACGATGACATGTCCCGTCAAATTGGTGGGCAAAGTTGGTTGTAGAAATAATTGAGCTGAACGAAATTGAGATTTTGGCTTGGGATTGTGTTATGCATGTAAAATAGATCTGATTTCAGTTTCAAACACAACTTGAATGTATCTTAGAGTTTAGATATGAAGCTATGAGGGCTCAAAAATGACTGAGTTTAATGCGAAATAAAAAGCGCCCGAATTTCAGCTACCCCTAGGTACTTCAAGGGTTCATAACTCTCAAGATATTCATAGTAGTATAAATAAATGTTTTTGCATAGCTTCATTAAATAATTATAGTCCATGTACAAAAAAATTCTGGTGATTCTGAAGGGGTCAGGTAGGAAGCATTTATTGATTTTACATGGAATGACTCATCTATTTTGAATCTGAATGCTCACATTTACTTGAGAATTTTCAGTGCCCAATCAACTGTGCATTTCTCCCATCAAATATCGTCCATGCAATCAGGGCACAGAATGGCATGCGTGTGCTCCAAAACAAGTGTGGCAGGCAGCCGTGTGTTCACAATCTACTGTCTATCATACAAGCGCCACAGCCTTTAACAAACTCAAGTAATTAAAATGGAAACATTCAGTGGACCTGAGACTCAGTGGACTTGTATGCTTAGGAGACAGGAAATCTAGGTGGTGGAAACCAATTGCGGCACAGCTGATGTTACGGACATAAAGCCATGTGTGCCACTCCCATGCCGCCACTGTAATTTGGGAGACGGGCTCCAGCCCCTCCTAAATTTTCCAGCTAGCCATAGTTCTTCATGCTGCAGTCTACCAGCTGAGTTGCACAGCCATTGCTACAGGAGAACTGCAACACCCCGACCATGCTGACCGAAATGCTCCTTCTCTGTGCCACACCACAGCCCGTGAATTTCTGCACAGAACCGGCAGCTACAGGTCGGACTGGCAGCCAGGAGTGTGGGGCGCGTCGCTACACTGTGAACTGGTGTGTTGGCTGAAGACATGTCTGTGGAGACTCCTGACCATGTGACCTTGGAGGCATCCAACTTTGGCCAATAGTGAAATACAGACGCACCAGTGAAATCGAGAATTAACAACAATAGAGGGTAATGATACCCATGTGATCGACAGCACACCAATTCAGGGACATGCCTAGAAAGCATTTGTGATGGTATTTATGATTTGAGAGGCATTTATCAGTGCCAATATTTAAAAATTTGTTTCTGATTTTTCCCTTTTTCTCCCAATTTAGTAGCCAATTGAACCCCTATTCTAATTCAATTCCCCCCTGTGTAGCAACCGCTAGAGAACCGCCGCTGCACGACCCCGTCGATCGGTATTTATTAGGGAGGACGCTACGTCCTGACCGTGACACGCCCTGGGTCCCCCTGTGCGCAGCGGTTCTCTCCGAGCCCCTCCCCCCACCCGGAAGCGACCGCCAATTGTCGCTTCCACAGGGCACCGGCCACGCTCGGCTATGGCAGGACCGGGGCGCGAACCCCGATCCTCGGAGTACAACTGCGCTGACTGAAAGTCAGCGGTCTTTACCGCTGTACCACCGCGGCGGCCTACCAAAATTTGCCTCGTGTTTCTGAACAAGTATGCAGTAATTATTTACTACATAGAAATGAAATGGGGTGTGGGGAAAAACAAAAACAGTTTGCTAATTTGGCACAGTACCTGTAACTACTGTTGAAACCAGCATATGATAATGTTCACACATTTGGTCTGGAAAGACAGAACTACTTGTTGCACAAGATACCAGAAATGTATGTGTGCCTTAAACAACAAGGATGTTGTTTATCACATGATATTCACCAAGTTTTCAATAAAATTCACATTTTCAAACATGATATCCTTGTATTGTGCAGTAGACAATGTGCGAAAGAAACACTTGTTATAATTTACACTTTAAGCACCGAAACAATTATGCAACAAAAAACAATCAAAACCTAGCTGTACTCCACATGTCACATCTCATATAAACTAAAAACAAAACCTACAAAGAAAACAAATATAAGCCCTTAGAGGAATACAAGCATTTCTCTTAAAGGAAAACTGCCCCAAATCAGTGATACTATGACAAATTAATAGCAATACAATCCTCAACATATGCTCTGCTAAATATTCCCACATGGACATGGGATCCCGTTTCTCTGGCTCCTTAGCTCCAGATGCCTATTAGTCCATTCTTCCATCCATTTCGAATGCCGCACAGTCAAACTCCCCAGACAGGGCAGCCAGTCTCACACCGCGGAAAGACCAGCAGGTCTCACTTGGCGGTGGCGTTGCTGTGCTGCTGCTGTTCGGCGAGCGCCTGCTGCAGCCGCGTACGCTTGCGTGAGTAGTGCTGCCAATGCAGGAGCTGCTGCTCGTCGATAAACTTGGCGCACTGCGCGTTCACCAGCTCCTTGCGAAAGTGCTCGTATTGGAGGAGTTCGAGCATGTGCAGGCTCTGGGGGTATCTGGCGGAAAAGGCGGGAAGAAGCTGGCGTCAAGACAAACTTGCGGGACAAAGGCCCGTCACCTTGCCAGTCGCAGGCTTTTCACAACCACGATGCTAACCTTTGGCCTTTTAATTGTGCTACATAGAGAAAAGTACATTCGAAACAAAGGCGGTTTTTGGAATGCAGTTATTACTTCCACACTATTATTTAGATTTTTTCCATTGTTGCCGACACCCTAATTATCATGTGTTAAAGGGGTCAACCTTACACTCATACATCCAGCTCATAAAATGTTACCACGCACAAATATTCCTTCTTGAAGTGTGTCTCCGTGGCTCAGCGAGAAGGTAGCCTACTCCGTGATCTTTGCTAGCCGCGACGTTGAATGTTTGCTCCCATTCCTCTCGTCTCTAGCCTACATGTTTTTGCATTTATTTTTATTTATTTGGTAGGCCTATTTAGTCTGTAGTGATTTGAGTTTCTATGCACTGTTGGGGTTCTCCTTTGGATTCTATGACCTAGTGATGCTGGGGTGTCTTTCATGATATCAAATGATAGCCTATAGCTACTAGCCTACTTGATAAAGTAATTGTAGGTTGAGGGAACAAGGTGGTCCCTACAAAAATTTACAAGTAAGTAGCCTACTTTCAGAGTATACGTTCTTAAAATAATTGTAAAAACTTTTCAGATTTATTTGATAGCCTAGAGACAAGAGGAATGGGAGAGAGTTGGCTAATGCAAAAAAAGGTCATGCAACGTCACAGCTCTCAAAAAGCATGGGTAAAGTCTAGCTAGGTACCTCTACAGGCAGCGGTTCAGCCATGTTTTTCAAAGGAAAGCCATGGGTTTGCATTGAGGTAAGATACCCAAATGTCCAGTGCAGTGGGGTTGTTTCATAAACGCGAAAAAAAAACTGTACAGGGAGCGCCACTGAGATACACTTCAAGAAGATATACTTCGGCTTATTCTAAAATAAATACATAAACAATCATTTTTAAAAATACTTTGAAGTTTATACTTACAGAAAAAAAGAGCCTATTAAAAATAGTGAACTAGTAGGCCTAGTCTAGTGTAATCCACTTGTGCTCACTGAATATCTTTAGCTTACTTTTTTAATTAACTAAAAAGTGGCCTGTTTAGTCAAAAAGACAGTCATCATAGCCATAGGCTAGGTGTAGCCTACGTGTTTTGTTTTTTTAATTGTTTTTTTTTAAAGGGTTTCCATGCTGTTATGGTTTTGAAAGCTCCGCGCTATGGTGGCTATGATGTAGCTTTGGCAAAGCTGGTATGCAGTAACAGCATAGCCCTTTATTTCTTTTTTTGGTTTCAAAGACGGCATTTCCCGATACAATTGCTGACTTGTGGCGAAAGTGGTACTAACCGTGGTGACAGATTTCCCTAACATCTGTCCGAGAATGTAAACAAGTCGGGATTTTTCACGGTAAGAAGAACTTTTATGACAACGTTACCTAACGTTACTCTTCTGCGCGTGGCCACGCAGCCAATCGTGCTGAGATTACCGCGAAGCAAAGCGCTGTTATTTCATACTTGCAGTTTGTTACTTCATACTTGCATACTTACTTCATACTCCGCAAATCTATTGAATTGTTTATAATTTACGAAGACGGGTCCCAAAATTGTGTGCTTAAGCGAACATTTTCTATTCATTTTTTAAATTATAGTAAATGAGTTTTCAAACATTGACATTTCCATTTTATATTTTTAGGCGGGGCAGCAAACTCTGCAGGTGGGGGAGACAAAAGGTGAGGTTTGGCCAAAGGGGTGGCACCGGACCCCCCTGGGAAATGATTGGCCACCCCAGTTGCGACTCCTAAAAGTTTTTGCCAGTACCATTGGTTTATAAGTGGTGTTGCCAGACCTATTTTAGGGAGCTTTAAATATTCTTTGCAACAACAAAGCCAAGTTATGTATTGATTTTAGGCCTATTGCTACTCAAAACTCATGGGAACAACTATTTTGTGGCTGTTTTTTTTGTTATTTTTCTCCTGGGGGAGCATGCCCCCAGACCCCCCTACTACAGGCCTAGTCCCCCTAGATCTGGTGAAGCCCTTGCTTTATATCATGCAAAAATGGTTTGCATTTATTTTTCGCAAATTTAGTTGTATTTTTTTATTTGAAAAATGCGTCGTACACATTTGTAATGAAAACACTGTTAAATTCATAAACCAGTTTGTAAGTTTGTGAGCTCACAGTAACTCACTTCAAGTATTTGGCGTATTCTGGGTCCTTCCAGTACAGTAGGTACTTCAAATAGTTCACAAATGGTTTCTCTCGTAAGTAGCCCCTCTGAGCCAAAACTGCAAACAAAACAGGAGTTTTGTTAACAAAAACAGTTGTAATTCCTCAGACATACATGTAAGCTACCCAACTAAAATTTAAAATCTAATCACAGAAATGTGAAACATTAACGTTAGCTGTGGCTCTTGTCAATGCGGAAATTTCAGATGCTTTCCGTAGCCTTTGTAAAGTCACTGTATGGCCAAACTGGTCGGTAGGACGCACTCACAGTTCAGGTAGTTGGGGTTCGCCAGACACTGAACGAACTCCAGCTCCGACTGGAAGCGATTCCTCGCCTGCTCTTCTGTAAAAAAATGGGGAACATAACCAAAGTCGAAACCATCATGTTAGCTAATGCAAACAATTTCAGGTCCGTCTGTTGGCACCACATGCATTATTAGATCACTGTCAGAATTACTATTTCCCCACATATTAGCTAAGTTATAGGAAATTAGCTACTTATTATATTAGCTACAACAACGTCAAAAAAACAAAGACAAACAAACCTGTTTCCATAGCACTTGCCATCACGAGCTAACACGCAATCGGATGTAATTAGGGCGAATTATCAAATTACACATTCAAAATAAAGACACTGCGTTTTCCAGCTTAGCTAATAATAATATTGCCAAATCTCGTAGTTATGCTATATGGCGACATAAAAAACGTTAGATGGCTCAATCTCGCTCTTCTAGAACCAACGTCGCCATTTTTGTCCGAAAGCTGACAGAAATCTACTCACAACGTTCAAACATCGCGAGCCTTCTTCTTCTTTTGGGTTTTGCGGCAGATTAGACGCTGCAAAGGCGTATTGCTGCCCTCCACAGGTCATATGTAGATCTCTATTAAACGAATTAAATCCTTGCATAGATTCCAGTCCGATGGAGAAATTTGATTACAGTTTTTGTTGCTTTACAGTGTTCCACGTTGAGCATTGATTTCAATGACTTTTCTGTGACTCCAATTTTTGACAGCTCTGCGTGCATCAGGCTTCTCTGTGTGTGGTGCATTCCATCAAAGCATGTTTCACAGTTTCTGTTTCTCCACAGATGCATTTTCCATCCGGGTGCTTACTAACCAGTGCCAGCCCATGATTCAGTGCACAGTGCCCCAGTCTCAGCCTAGTTATTACCACATTGTCCCTCCTGCTCATTCTTGTATTTGACATGTGTTTCAGTGCTGGCTGTATTGAAAAATAAAACCTGCCTTTGTTTCCCTTCTTCCATTCTTTTTGCCATAGCTCTTAGACTCAACCTTTCCATACAGTACTTCCAGATCTATTTCCTTCCTATAGACGGCTTTTTTTGCTGCCTTACCAGCTTCTTCATTTTCCTGTACTCCTACATCTAGTGAGTTCTCAGTGAAATTACCTGGATGGATAGATAGCACTCTGGGTATGTAGAAACACATCAAAATCAAATATTTGGGTGAACTACCCTATAGTGGAATTATTATTATTAATAATGCCGTGGGTGCAGCGCACTCATATGAATACTCATGGGTAGCGGTAGCCACCAGTCCCTTATGGAATCATCCCGTAATTGAGAATTAAATGTTCCGCTCCGTATTGAATTAATACGGGAGGCGATTTGTTCCGTATTTTCATAAACAAGGCTCCATCCATAGTTGCGGACCAAACTGTGACTGACTCTTGCCTTGCTTTAACACAAAATGCATTGGTTTAACACAAAAGACATTCAATGACCACAGCTTTCAAAATTCTTGAATTCTTTTCTCACTCAAAGTCAACCACCTGCAAAACTATATGTATGTACAGTCCATTTTGCAAATGCTTACATGCTCTTTTCAAAACTGTTAAATTTAAGTTAAAAATATACATTCAAATGGACAGCAATTTGCCAAATTACAAACACCCCATAGAAATACATTCAAAATCCTAAAAAAAAGATGGTTATGGAGACAAATATTGAAAAATTACGATAACAACGTTACAAATTAGAGTGGGAATTGGACAAATAAAATAAAATTTAAAAAAATTCAGTTCTGCTGGAAACTGTTGAGGTCCACCTTCTGTCTACTGTGACTCATGTCAGCTGGGCCCAAGTTTGGACGGGGCAAAGAACAGCTCGAGATCATACTTGGGACCACTGTGGGACCACTGTGGGTGGTTTGGAGCCAGCCTCCCCCATTGTGGTGAGGGTCCCGCCGTGTCTCTCATGCAGCCCCTCCAGGCCGATCTGAGTTGACCTCCCAGGGACTGTCCGGAGTCACTTCTGGAAGACCTAAACACACATAATCAAAATTTTAATTCAGAGCCACCTCTGCATGTATACAGGGAATTCCACCAGAAATCAATCACTTTCTGGACTCACCCTTTTAGATTTGAAGCTGAGTTTATATCGGTACATAACAGCACCTCAGGACAAGGCGCCAGAGCTGCAGCCTCTGCAGGGTTCGTACCATAGACTGTATAAAAATATCGACAAAGTCGCTGTGACGTCACCCATTGCCTTCCCATGGCCTCGGAAAAACCAAATTGAGTCTCCGGGAGACTTTTTTGCCGCCGGTTTGTACAAACTGGGTCTGCTCCGTGGAGCCGAAGAGGACTCAACTTGTCTCTCTGATTGGACAGGCTATTAACATTTGTTCAGGACCAAATGACACAATATTTTAAAAAATCAGCACATGCAGAGACATTAAATGAAGGAAAGGCACCTATTGCAATTATTAATTGACTTCACATGGTGAAAGACCAACCGTAGTGGCACTAGTGAGCAACGGCACAATGGTCGCTCCCAGCCCAACCAGGAAGTGAGCTTCAAAACAAAAGCCCAGTCTTGGCCCCTTGGTTCATACACATTTTGACCAATGGATTTCCATGACTTCTCAATTACTTTAAACCAAATTTTTATGATCAAACATTCTGTGATGTCCCTATGTATACACTGTGTATGAAAGTGAGGACAAAATTTGGTATTGAAATTAACCATAATAATTCCAAAGCACACAGTATACCTTGAATAACATGAATGACAATATAGTTTGATCAAAAAATAAACATCTATAAATTTTATTTGGCTGATAGGCATTCCATAACACTGACACATATCAGTAAGAGCTTTAGTAGGCAGCAGCATCTAGCAAGAGCACACATTGCTTTCCCTTTTGTAGTGCAAATTTTAACAAACATTGGGCTAATTTTAACGAACATCTTGCATTGGAAAAATGTGAATACTATAACTGGGAAGTCGACCACTCACCATTAGTGGGCCACTGTTTCTTCCAGCTTATAATTAGTTTATATCAAAACAGCCATGCGTTTCTGTTTTGTTTCAACATTGGCCTATTTAATGTCGACAGAAATATTTTAAAACGGATTTGTTTTCTACGTCAATGGGAAGCACAATGTCAGACCAGCTGTTCATGATGACGATTCTTTTGAATAAAGTCCAGTTGTGATTTAGCCAGACATTTGTCAGCTAAGTTATAGGCTAGCAACCAGTTTTATAGCCAATATGGCTGAATATTGGCTGACTTAACTAGTTGATATATAGTTGGTATGACTGTCTGAATGTTTGCATTGCAATGACCACGGAGATAACTGTTATGTACTCAACCATTTCTAAATAATAACTCGCCTTAGGTGGAAATGTTGCTTATAATTGGCCTGGTGCTGAAAAGCGGATGTTGTAGCCCCGAAGTTGGACCTCTTACTCTGCCTACCCTCTTTGGCTATACCATGATTTGGCGCAGGAGTGGGTGCACATAGGTTAAGTCATAGGCTGAATGTAAATTGACCTGTTTTAGCTGCGTTTGATAGTGAGATAGTGATAAGAATGCATATAAATTTGAATCTTATAAGATATATTTTAGGGACATTTTTTGCTCTGGCCCTTGTGCTTTCTGGGGCAAAATAGATTTAGAAATAGATAGTAGGCCTATATTTCCGATGCTGGGCTAATGACTAACGTTAATTGATAGATATCACAATTGTTTACTTTGGCATTATTGTTATTGACACAGATCTTGCCATTAAAGTATTTTTCATTTAATTCAACTAACTAAATATTCCGGTTTTAGCATTTTCTGTTATTATAAATTAACACAAAGCTTTTTAAATTAGACTAATTTGTAGAGCGTTCCCTCATTGTCGCAACTCTAGAAGGCTCCGGGTCTCACGTCTGCTTATATTTTTATATGTTATATGATTTTTAAAAAAACATATAAATAATTGTAACCGGTGTATGCTAAATGAACGACATGAAATTATTTGTTAAACTAATTTCCATGACTTTTCCAAAGCTTTTAGTATTTTATTTTTTTCCAACACTTTTCCAGGGCTGGAAAAAACAATTGTCAAATTCCATGACTTTTCCAGGTTTTTCATGACCGTA
Source organism: Ilyophis sp. 1 JC-2022 (assembly GCA_022702515.1). Classification (NCBI taxonomy): domain Eukaryota; kingdom Metazoa; phylum Chordata; class Actinopteri; order Anguilliformes; family Synaphobranchidae; genus Ilyophis; species Ilyophis sp. 1 JC-2022. Next base: position 65,433,113 of record CM040402.1, read on the forward strand.
CGAACCCTGTCTCTGGCAGCACCTCAGGACAAGGCGCTGGAGTTAAATAGAAAGATGAGTCAGGAGAAACAACCATTAAAGTGTTCCATCTATATCTACTGCATATCTGGCAGCAGAGTGATGGTTTGAGGCTTGTTTGATACCTCAGACCATTGGTGACTTACAGCCATTCTTTGTACTGTTTTCAATTAAATATATGTAAAAGATAATTTACAAATCACTGCTTTCTGCTTTTATGTGCATTTTACATACTGTCCCAACTTTTTTGGAATTGGGGTTTGTACCACTGAAATGATATACAATGCAGTCCAAGAACAGTGACAAATTTCTTTTCTTGTTTTGGCTCTGTACTCCAGCATATTGGATTTGAATTGCAACAGTGTCTATGAGCCTTCATCTGAGGGTGTTCACATCCATATCAGGTGAACCGTGTAGCACTTTTAACCCTTTTTTTACACCCAATTTTAGGGAACAAAAATAATTTGACAAATTAATTAACATAAACTTAAATAAAGTTTAATATTTTCATATTTAATATTTGGTTGCATCTCCTTGGAATGCCATGACTCCCTGATGTCTGTGACTCAACAACATAAAAAAAGACTTGATATCTTATTTCCAGGTACTCTTACAAGTGGTAAAATAATAATTTGAGGTTGAGACTTTCTGATTTTCCACTTTTTTCAATAGGTTTATATTGGTTTACATGAAAAATCTTGATTGGGATTATTTAAAAACGCTACAGTAATGTTCCACCCAACTCGCTTAATAGGTAGACGAGGACCTGTCATGTCATAATCAACTGTCAAACGTTTGAGTCCTTCTAAACTTGCGGAGAAAATTAAATCCAAATGTCAAATGTCCACTCTTAAATTTAAAATATTTTATTGGTTTGCATAGAAGGTTTGGATTGGTAGACAGAAAGTTTGGAGTGGGATTATTTGAAAATGCTACAGTAAAATGAATTCCACTGTGTGTGAAAGGTTTGAGACCTAGTCTTGGGAAGAAATAGTAATCAAAAGATCTGTCATTTTTTAATAGGTTTATATTATCTGACATAGAAAGGTTGTATTGCTATTATTTGAAAATGCTACAGTAATACTCAGTAATACAATATAGATCTCTTCTTTCATAGGCACGTGTCAAAAGTTTGAGACTTCCTATTCAAAATGTAACTTTTTTTCAATGGAATGTTGGACATAGGAAGTTTGGTGTGAGATTATTTGAAAACACTACAGTAAAATTTCACCCAACACGGACCAGAGGAGGACCTCTTCTCTCATACTCAAGTGTCAAAAGCTTGAGACTTTCTAAATTTGGCAAGAAATTAATATTCAAAATATCCCCTTTTTAAGTCATTGGATTACTTTGAAAGTTTGGAGTTGGATTATTTGAAAATGCTACAGTAATATTTCACCCACCTCAGGTCAAAGGTAGAGGAGGAAATCCTCTCTCATACCAAGTGTCGAAAGTTTGAGAACTTCTAAATTTGACAAGAAATTCCTATTCAAAATTAATTTTTTGTCAGTAGATTTACATTGGATTACATTGAAAATTTGTAGTGGGATTATTTGAAAAATGCTAGATTAATATTTCACTGAAAGTAATATGCCTCTATATTCTAACATGTGGAGTATTACGCATGCAAGGTTTTTACATATACATTTATCAGTAGTGGTGATAGACAAATAAAACAAATAAAACATACCAGTCTTCACCCGGGCACCAATTAATGTAGATAATACATACAAATCTGGTAGCAGTGAGCAAGATGATTAGTAATATGATTTCTGAATCATTAGAGTCCTCACACGGCACCAATTATGTTGGAAATATCCTGGGACGGGGTGCCAATAAATGTAAGTAATATATATAAATTATCACACCAGGGCACCGTAAATGTAAGTAATATGCCTCTATATATATAAAAAAACCTACATGGGATGCCAGAAATATAGGAAATAACTATGAAATAAATTAATTATCATTAATAATAATAAAATTAGGTTAAAATGAAATCATTCTCATTTAATTATTATGGATTATAATTACAACTACTTCAATCAAAGCACTAATAACTAATAATTTATAAGGGTTGAAGGTATTACTTTCTAATGATTAGGTTTGACTCAGCTGGAAAGGCTGGAAAAGACAGGACATATCGTGTTGTGTGTGTATTGTAGCATTTGTGTGGGTTTGCACATTTGTGTCTGTGTGCGTACATGTGTGGATGTGCCACGTGTGCATTCAGGGAACAAAGGAATCACATGGAGTAAGCTAAGCTAGCTCAGGCTGTGAGCAGCCAAGTTATAGTTAGTGATCTCAGATCTAACGTTCATGAAGGGACCCCAGCACCCATGATACCGGCCAAAGTTGAAGGTAGGGATTCTGATGCCTTACTGGATTCTGGTAGCATGGTCACTCTAGTCCAACCCAAATTTTGAAGCCGGTAGTGAGTGATGGCAATATCCTGCAATCATAAGGATACTAAAAATTATGAGACGGCTGTTGTTAAAATTGATACCCCTCAGGGTAGCTGTTATGAGGGTGGGGGTAGTACCCCAACTACCGGTACCCTTACTGTTGGGTAGAAACTGTGAGCTGTTCTCCGGACTTTGGGAGCGAAGACGGCAACAATTATCCTGGGGCTCTCGTCCAGCACCACCGGGTACAAGTAAGAAGAAAAACCTCACCCCAACAATGGGGTCCACATCTCATGATGGGGAAGAGATACCACAGGTTGCAGAAGCTCTCCAATGTGAGGGGTCAGTGGAAGCAGACTCCAAAAAGAGGGTGGAGGACAGCCCGGCAGTGTACCTCCTAAGCTTGGGGGAACTTGGAGAGGATGACGTCAGGCCTGCAGGTTTAGCGGGAAAATTTGGAATGGCACAGTTGGAAGATCCCAACCTCACCCATGCCCTCAGCCAGGTGAAAGACATAGAAGGCGTCTTGGCACCAGGGGTGAGTGAATTATTTTTCCCACATTTTTCTATCAAGAACAAGTTAAGGCCGTGACACACTGCCCGCGATTTACTCGCACGAATAAATCGCACGTTGAAAAATAAAAACGAACTCCTGTATTGTTCATAAAATCTTGCACATCAAACGCGAAATGTCCTTTGCGAAAAATCGGCATTTAATTTATTCGCAGCAAGTTCGTTTTTTGCGAGTTTTCGTTTGCGAAACTATTTATCGATCCAATCATAACAAGTTTCCATGACTGACGTCACCGCACTGCCACAACAAACTACATCCAATATGGCGGACCAACTGATTTTATATGTGTCACAGTATAGCGTCCTTTTTGATAAGAGACATAATAGTTACAAAGACAACGATTTGAAGGACAATTTGTGGAAAACTATAGCCGAGCAAATAGGCTATGAAGATGGTGGGTTTATAGCGAAATGGTTGCAATACGCACAACTTGCTATCTGATCAGCTCCCACAGGTTATTAGCATTGGCTTAAAAGTTTTCTCCAGCTATTTTAGCCAGCTAACGTTAGCTAACCTTTAGGTCTAACGTTAACGTTGATAGCAGTTCATATGAAGAGAAGATAACAAGCCAGTGGCGATTACACACAAACATAGCTACACGATACGTAGGCCTATTTATTTTTTTACTTTAGGCGAGTTCATGTAGGCCACGCTGTGTCTTGTGGGGTCGTTTGCCTTGGTGAAAACAAAGGATGAAAGCTAGCTAACCGCTATATGTGATATTGTTTCGTGGATATTTGCCGTAGTAATTGTGGGCTATAGGCTAACAGATAGAGAAAGACGACACGTAGGCTATCTACTGGGTCTGGCCAGGGGCAGCCACTGTGGTGGAGGGAGAGAAAGGGGGAGGAGGAGAAGGGCAGGGTAGAGTAGCGTATATGAAATGTTTTAGCTGTCACACGGTTGTCTGTGTGCGTGGCAAATAAAGTCTATAAAGTTCCCCAAAAATCTTATTCCGACTCCTGTGTGGATTTCCTGATTACTGATAGCCAAGTTATATCAATAACGAGGAAAACAGACGAGGTCTGCCTGTAGCGATCGTTTTGGAGAGAACTCTTCAGACTTCATGAGTTGCTATACTGCATAGACTACGACACATTTATTTTAAAGATGTTTGCTGAAATGACGTAATGTATTGTTATGTTGTGGTCAACCCTTTATATTAGTGGAAGAGATCAAGAGGCAGTGGAAAAATCTCAGGGACACATATGTCCGTAAAAGGAGGGAAGAGAAGGAGAGCATGTTGTAGACAAAACAAACTTTACATAAGTAAAAACACATAATAGGCCCGGTTCAATATTTTGGCAATGTAATTTAAGCATTCTCTGTTTTTAACGTTCTGGTAGAGGAAAAAAAACAAAACACTTTCGTTCCGTGATGGACCGAACGGATAACCAGGTCGTCATCGCTCGACGAAGAGTAATCCATTTTTATTCGCAGGGATTTTCAACCCCGAAAAAGAACGCGAGTTTTTCGTTTTTTCGCATCGTTGCAGGTGTGTCAGGTTTTTACGCGAAATGTTCGCCGACTAATTTTTCGCATTTTCGCCTCGCTTATTTGTTACGTCCCCGATGTGTCACAGCCTTTACTGTACCAGTCTGTTAAAACGCAAGAAGGCGTGAAGGACTTGCTCTTAGTACCCAGGCCATACGTGAATACAGTGCTACAGCTGGCTCACACACACATACTAGGCGCACATCTGGGGGTGGCTAAGACAAAGGAGAGAATCACTAACCGGTTTTACTGGCCTGGCATCATGAAGGCAGTGGAGGATTATTGCAAAACATGCCCGGAATGTTAAGACTGCTCCAAAATCACATTACCGGAACCCACTAATTCCTTTGCCCATTATTGAGTCTCCATTTGACAGGATCAGCATGGACCTGGTGGACCCTCTCCCCAAAACTGCTCAAGAACACCAGTGCATACTGGTGGTGATGGACTATGCTACAAGGTACCCAGAGGCCTTACCCTTGCGCACCATAGCCACAAAAGCAATAGCCCAGGAGTTGTTCATGATGTTCACCAGAGTTGGGATCCCAAAGGAGATCCTCTCAGACTAAGGTACCCCCTTTATGTCATCGATAATGAAGGTAAATTGTTCAGAGTAAGAAAGATACGGACCTCCGTATATCATCCTCAAACAGATGGCCTAGTAGAGAGATTTAACCAAACACTAAAAAGTATGCTGAGAAAAGTAATAGAAAAAGATGGAAGAAACTGGGACCAGCTCCTTTCTTACCTGATGTTTTCCATTCAAGAGGTACCCCAGGCTTCTACAGGTTTCTCACCCTTTGAGCTCCTTTATGGAAGACAACCCAGAGGCCTGCTGGACCTGGCTAAGGAGGCGTGGGAGGAGCAGCCAAGCCCTTACCGCAGCTTAATAGAACATGTGGAGGACATGCGTGAACGGATGGCAGCAATCTAGCCGGTGGTGAGAGAGCACATGATGCAAGCCCAGCGGGTGCAACAATGCATCTATAACCGAGAAGCTCAACCCCTTGAGTTCCAGGTGGGAAAGAAAGTTCTGGTACTGGTTCCCACAACCGAATGTAAATTTCTGGCTACTTAGCAGGGGCCCTATGAAGTTGTAGAAAAGGTAAGCCCCGTAAATTACCGAGTCCGTCAACCAGAGCGGCGGAAAAAGATACAATTATACCATGTGAACCTGCTAAAAAAGTGGCATGCCCGAGATGCGCTATTGTCTTGCCTCCCAGTCACAGAACAGCATGAGCACCCCAGAGCAGACGTCAGGTTGGGACCTGGCTTGACACCTCATAAAAAGGAGGTAGTCGATCAACATCAGGACGTCTTCTCAAAGGTACCAGGTCATACCTCTCTTATCGAGCACTGTATCCAGACGGAACCGGGTAAAGTGGTGAAAATTCGACCTTATCGAGGCCAGAAGGAGGGCTATTGATGAAGAAGTGGAAAATATGTTAAAACGGTATCATTAAAGAATCGCATAATAAGTGGTCCAGTGGTCATTGTACCCAATCCTGATGGCAGCCTCAGGTTTTGTAATGATTTTAGAAAACTAAACAAAATTTCGAAATTTGATGCCTATCCAATGCCTCGTGTGTATGAGTTGATCGACCATCTGGGAACTGCTCGGTACATTAGCACCTTAGATCTAACCAAGGGGTACTGGCAGGTTCCGTTGTCACTAAGTTCCAGGAAGAAAACTGCATTTGCGACCCCTAGTGGGCTATTTCAATATATCACTCTGCCTTTTGGTCTACATGGGGCGCCCGCAACCTTCCAAAGGTTGATGGACCGGGTGCTGCGACCCCATAACCAGTATGCCGCCGCCTACCTGGACGATGTAGTCATCCACAGTCTCGACTGGGAAGAGCACAAGAAGAGGCTCTGTGCTGTGTTGGGGGTACTCCGGGAGGCGGGACTGACAGCGAACCCAAAGAAGTGTCACTTGGGGCTGGAGGAAGGCTTGGGTTTTACCATAGGCTAAGAAAATGTGAAACCACAAGAGAGGAAAGTTCAAGCCATCAGTGAGTGCCCGTAGTCCATGAACAAAAAGCAGGTGAGGACATTTCTGGGGCTAACAAGTTATTATCGACGTTTCATTCCCAATTTTGAATCCCTAGTTGCCCCCCTGACAGAACTGACTTGAAAGAACCAACCCAACGTGGTGAAGTGGACCCCTGAGGTGGAGAAGTCATTTCAGGATCTAAGAATGGGCTGGAGCACAGGGCCAGTGTTAGTGACCCCGGATTTTACCAAATAAATGGTTGCGCAAACTGATGCTTCCGAAACTGGGGTGGGGGCTGTGTTGTCTCAAAACATCCAAGATGAGGAACACCCAATCCTGTTTCTAAGTCAGAAATTGTTACCAAGGGAACAAAAATACTCCATGGTTGAAAAAGAGTGCCTTGCCATTAAGCGGGCATTAGAACAATTAAAGTATTATCTATTGGGGAGGCATTTCACCCTCGTAACCGACCATGCACCCCTGGAACAGAGAAACAAATTCCCTGGTTACTTTGTGGTTCTTAGCACTGCAACCGTTTAATTTTTCTGTCATTCACAGGGCAGGAGCCATGCACATAAATGTAGATGCTCTGTCCAGGAGAAATGTGCTCTGGACAGCTGTTGCTTCTTCCCTATGGTCGGAGCTGAGGAGGAGGGTGTGTAATGCAATGAGAGGCCAGGTCTGGAAAGGGTGCCATGTTAGTGCGAAATGGCTCCAGCAAGAGAAGCCATACCAAGTTTCCACGTGGCTAACAAGACATAATGAACACACCTAAAAATACTTAGCTCATCAACCACCCTATTTAAGCCCCTTGTTACAGACCCACGAGAGAGAAGGACAAGGAGAGAGAAGGACAAGGTGGGAGAACCAAGGAGAGTTAGTGGTGTTGGAGGAAATACCTGATTCGTTATTGATCTAACTTTGGAAGGAGAACCCGAACTGGCAATTGATCTTTTTTCTGGAACACTGGACTTTGAGCTAGCCTGTTGTTTTGGACTGGTTGTGTTTGCCCTGGAAAACTGCGTAGCAGTCCAGGTGTAGAAAGGAGAAAAGCACCAAGAATGTTTAGATAGGCTCCAAGAGAGAGCAAAGGCTTATTTTGTGGTTTGTTATTTTATTTAAAACTGCACTGTGGGTTGTGCCCCCAATAAACGCACCAGTATAAAACTGGTTTCTCACTTCCATCTTGCCTCCTTGTGTGTGACATCATTGCACAACTGCCTCAAGTTACTCGTGCCAACCCTGGGTCTTGCTACAATATATATATATATATATATATATATATATATATATGGGTCATTTCATATAAAATCAATCTATTCTGGGAAAGGTTCCGACCTGACCCCCTCAGAGTTTTTTTTTGTACATTTGAAACTTTATACTATAAATATCTTGTCAGTTATGAACCCTTGAAGTACCTAGGGGTAGCTCAAATTTTGGATTTCTTTATTTTGCGTAGAATTTTCAGTCATTTTTGAGCCCTCATAGCTTCATATGTGAAGGGCTTAGCCACATGAAATTTTCAGGGCTCAAAAATACATTCGAGTTCTGTTCAAATTCAGTGTTAAAATTTTGTGTTCATATCTATTTTACATGCATAACACTTCTCACAATCTCAAGCCAAAATCGGTTTCGTTCAGCTCAATTTTATTTACAACCAACTTTGGCCACCAATATCACGGGATATATCATAGTATCAATGTTAAAACTGCACCAGTTTAATGTCTGTGGCCTAGACTAATACAACCAGGCATTGGCAGCATCTACATATAATCTATTTTCTGAGAATTAATCATAGAAATCTCAAAAAAAATAATTTTGTACTTTCTTTGAAGGTTCATATCACCATGTGGGATAGTTGGTTAGTTAAAACAAATTACGTCAAGTGAAAGGGCTCATTTGTCCCTACATTTTGATACCAGGCTCAACCTCTAGCCATGATTCCTTTCGTTTCAAAATAAATGTCAAACATAGGCATATACTGACGCTCACAAATATAGTTTAGGGCAGTGAAATTGACAAACAACATTGGTATATACTTTTTGGTATTGGTATACACGTTTTATATACTAGAAGTTCAACTTACAATGTATACTAATAATTATGATGAAGATATAACATTGGAAACATTCAGCATCTCCACACATATGGGACCCTAACCCTAATTCGGCACCCGCAAGAGACCTGACACAAAATTCGGGGCTGAAAAGGTTCCCTAAACGGGAACACAAACGCACAAGAAAAGACCTCCACACCACGGTTCTCGTTCAAGCCCACTTTATTTACACAGCAAAGCCACAATGCAGACACTCTAAACGGTGGCTGGAGAGTCGCTCTCACTCCCCGATACAATGTCGGTGGTGGTGGCGCTCTCGTCCTGGCTGTCCTCGTCCGACCAACCCTCCGAGGACGCGGGCAGGGTGTTTCTCAGCTCCGCAAAAGCCCTAATGCTTGCCCAGTCCTTGTCCTCCAGTGATACGTTGGCCTTGCCGAACGCCGCCACCGTCTTATGTGCAGAGACCTGCGGGGAAGAGAAGGCGGGAGAGCTTGTAGATGCGTCACCCTAACACCCACCTGGACAACTGGTCATCCCCGGGCTGTCAAGGAGCCCCCGGTGCATAGCTCCCCCGGCTACTCACACTGATAACGGCCGTGTTGCCGCACATCTGCACCGCGGCGACATCGTCGGCTGTCATGTTGGCAAAGACGCCCTTCCGGTGGCCAGTGTTCACTGACATGATACCCACTAAGAGGCCAACACACAGTTTGAGCTTTGCCCCGCTCCTGGGCATATGCTTCAGTTCATCCAGGGCCGATGGTAGCCTGGCGCGGGCCTTGTCATGAAACTCCAGCAGCTGCTCTCTGGGAATGAGGTTCCCTGCTCGGGTAAAAAGCGCACCGTCAAACACACACACACACAGGGCATAAGTCGGTTATAATGTTTGCCCGCTCCAGAGGCTGCTGCGTTCTCCTTTTTAACTTTCTCCAACTCCTCCGCAATCGCCACACTTTTTGCCCTCTTCATTGCATGGACGAGCTCTTCCCCCTGTATGCAATACACTGTGAGCAATGCTCGGACAAGCTCCGGCAGGGTTAATGGTATTTCAGGCTGGAGTACCTGCAGCGAAAGCCGTTTTTGGAGGTGCTTATCGAGCCTAGCGAAGGCCCTCTTCGAGCACTGCGGCGGTTGGGGGCACTTTAAATTACCGATATAACGGCAGCTCTTCTGGGCGATAGTCAGCCGTCGCTCCTTGTCGTCGTTCAGGCCGTGGACCCTGATAAGATGCCTGGATAAGTTAGCAAAGCGGAGAAAACACAGCGGGCATAGTCTGTGCATTTGCTCACTCATGGCTGCATGGTGGAAAAGAAGCACCCCCCCCCCCCCCCGGAGGCTGACCCGTCGACCTGGGTGTAGTGAGGCCCGAGGGTGCATGTCAAAAATTCCAGCCGGAATCCACACTAGGCAGGCAGCCCGTGCGTTGGGTGGTGCTGCAGAGCCGCTTTATCTGAAGGCTCACAAGGCCTTAAGCTTAGATCATAGTTTTCTTTTATATCAGACACAAGTTATGTTTTTCTACCTGACATGTTTCGACGGCAATACTTCCGTCTTCGTCAGAGGTGTCACTGGATGGTATGTGACGTGTCTTATACAGCTGATGTTATTTATATAGAGGCGTGATCGTCCTGTCAGATTTGACAGGACGACCACGCCCCCCGCTGTCATTTCGCCGTTTGAGAACGCTGCTCCAGGTGGTGGAAAGCATGTATGCCCCCTCATCCCGGTTCATCGTCGTTTGCGCTCGCTTTCTAATTTCCACTGCCTCCATAATCCAGTGCTGGTGTTTGTTGTCCTGGGTGCGGATGACTTTGGCCTTATTCCAGTCCATGATGTGATTCTCCCGTTTGCAGTGATCTGTGATTGCCGATTTGAGATTTTCTTGTAGTGCCTGTTCCTTTATGGCCCGTGTCTGTCTTTTTGCTGTCTCCTTCTCGCATTCCTTTTGGTGCTCTTTTTTGCGGGTGATGAATGACCGACCTGTTTCTCCTATGTATGATTTATTGCATGATTGACATGGTATTTCGTAGATTGTTACATTTGTTGTCCGGGTTGATTTTGTCTTTCGGGTGCACTAATAGTTGTCTGAGTTTTATGTGTGGTTTGACTGGTGTACTGATGTGACGTTTTTTCATGGCTCTCTGTATGCGTTCAGTGATGCCTCTGATGTATGGTAGTGTGACCACGCCTATGTTTTCAGTTTTGTTGTCCTGTTTCTTTTTTCCTGTACAGGTGTGTTGTCTTTGTTGTACTTGCCGTTTTCCCTTTTCTATGGCCCAGTTTGGATAATGACAGGTTTTAAGTGCATTATGGATGTGCTGTTCCTCTTGTTTTTTATCCTCCTCCTCCGTTACTATGCCGGCGCGGTCATACAGTGTCCTAACTACTGATAGTTTGTGCGTTGTGGGATGTTCTGATGTCCATAACAAATATTGGTCCGTGTGTGTTGGTTTCCTGTATATTTTGATTTTGATGCTACCATCATTTGCGTGATGTATTTTAATGTCCAGAAAGGCTATGGATTTGTCTGTTTCCTCCTCGTGTGTGAATTTTATTTGTCCAGTGTCGTCCATGGTGTTTAGGTAATCCGTGATGTCCTGCGTGTGTCCCAACTTGACCTTCTCCAAGATGTCATCCACATACCTTTTCCATAGGGTGGGTCGGCAGTGCTCAGGTGCAGATGTTATGGCCTTGGCTTCCAGGTTTTCCATAAAAAAGCCGCACATTATGGCCGACAGCGGGTCCCCCATAGCAAAACCTTCTTTCTGCCGGTATATTTTTTGTCTGAACTGAAAATAAGTGGATGTGGCTACAAACTGCAATAACTGTGAGATGTCCTGTGGGGTGAGATTGGTGCGTTTTTTGAGTGTTTTGTCTGCTGCTAACCGTTCCTGTACTATTTGTAATGTTGCCTCAATCGGTGTTCTGGTGAAGAGTGATACGACGTCGTGGGATATAAATATTTCGTCTGTTTCTACTTTTATTGTTTTGAGTTCCTGTGCTAGCTGTCTTGCGTTTTTACAGTGCTGATCTGTTAGACCTAAGAGGGGTTTCAAAATGTCTGCAAGGGATTTGGATAGATTGTAGGTTACTGAACCGATGCTGTCTACAATAGGTCGTAGGGGGGCTCCTGGTTTGTGTATTTTTGGTGTGCCATATATCCGAGGGGTGATACTGGCGGTGGGAATTAAATGATTATATGATTGTCTATTTTATTGTCATTTAGCAGCGGTTTCAACAGGGTCTTGAGCCTGCCCTTCTTGGTTTCAGTTGGGTCCTTCTTCAGTACTTCATATGTGTTTTTGTCTTCTAATATGTCCATCATTTGTCTTTCATATTGTTCCGTGTCCAGGACGACAGTAGTTCTTCCTTTGTCAGCTGGTAGGATTGTGATGTTTTTGTTTCGTTTTAGTGTATCTATGGCCTCTGCTTCTTTTTTATTGATGTTACTGGGTGGTAATTTGGCTGTTTTGAGGATTCCTGCTATTTCGTTGCGTAGTGCTGCTTTTTCTCCTTGGTCCTGTATTTTTTGACACGCTAATTCCGTTGCTAAAATGAATTCCTCATGCGGGATATTTTTTGGTGTTATGGCGAAGTTTAGACCGCGCGATAATACGCTGCGTTCTGCCTCTGTTAGCTGATGTTTTGACAGGTTGCATATCCATTTGTCCGTTATTTTACTGTCGCACTGTTTGTTACCTTTCTTTACAATGAGTTTCTCTAATTTACTGATGTGCCGTCTTTTTGTTTTTATGAATTCTTTTTCGTGAATTCTGTGTAAATGATCTTTTACCGTCTCTTCCATTTCATTGTCGAAATGGAAACTGTGTTTTATTTCCTCCATTTCCTGCTTCGCCTCGGTTTCCAGATTAGTTATTTTGTTTGTCGTGCATCTGATCCTTTCTTTGACCAAAAACATTCGCACTTTCTTGACCATCCGTTCCGCATTTTTAGTTGGGATCGGGTTTCTGATGTTTAAGCTGGAAGGTATGACTCCTTCGTCTCGGCAGCGGAGATTGAAACGTAAATGGTTTCTCTGGCGCGCCCGTTTTTTCTCAAGATGTTCCAGATGGCGAAACTTTTTGACACATTCTTGTCCAAAACTTTCATGTAATAGTTCAAATAAGTTCATAGTGTCTATATTTACTTAGATCATAGTTTTCTTTTATATCAGACACAAGTTATGTTTTTCTACCTGACATGTTTCGACGGCAATACTTCCGTCTTCGTCAGAGGTGTCACTGGATGGTATGTGACGTGTCTTATACAGCTGATGTTATTTATATAGAGGCGTGATCGTCCTGTCAGATTTGACAGGACGACCACGCCCCCCGCTGTCATTTCGCCGTTTGAGAACGCTGCTCCAGGTGGTGGAAAGCAATTAGAAAGCGAGCGCAAACGACGATGAACCGGGATGAGGGGGCATACATGCTTTCCACCACCTGGAGCAGCGTTCTCAAACGGCGAAATGACAGCGGGGGGCGTGGTCGTCCTGTCAAATCTGACAGGACGATCACGCCTCTATATAAATAACATCAGCTGTATAAGACACGTCACATACCATCCAGTGACACCTCTGACGAAGACGGAAGTATTGCCGTTGAAACATGTCAGGTAGGAAAACATAACTTGTGTCTGATATAAAAGAAAACTATGATCTAAGTAAATATAGACACTATGAACTTATTTGAACTATTACGTGAAAGTTTTGGACAAGAATGTGTCAAAAAGTTTCGCCATCTGGAACATCTTGAGAAAAAACGGGCGCGCCAGAGAAACCATTTACGTTTCAATCTCCGCTGCCGAGACGAAGGAGTCATACCTTCCAGCTTAAACATCAGAAACCCGATCCCAACTAAAAATGCGGAACGGATGGTCAAGAAAGTGCGAATGTTTTTGGTCAAAGAAAGGATCAGATGCACGACAAACAAAATAACTAATCTGGAAACCGAGGCGAAGCAGGAAATGGAGGAAATAAAACACAGTTTCCATTTCGACAATGAAATGGAAGAGACGGTAAAAGATCATTTACACAGAATTCACGAAAAAGAATTCATAAAAACAAAAAGACGGCACATCAGTAAATTAGAGAAACTCATTGTAAAGAAAGGTAACAAACAGTGCGACAGTAAAATAACGGACAAATGGATATGCAACCTGTCAAAACATCAGCTAACAGAGGCAGAACGCAGCGTATTATCGCGCGGTCTAAACTTCGCCATAACACCAAAAAATATCCCGCATGAGGAATTCATTTTAGCAACGGAATTAGCGTGTCAAAAAATACAGGACCAAGGAGAAAAAGCAGCACTACGCAACATAACTTGTGTCTGATATAAAAGAAAACTATGATCTAAGTAAATATAGACACTATGAACTTATTTGAACTAAGGCCTTAAACTGAAGCATTGGTCCACAAGCGCACTCGGCCTTTTCGTAGCGGGCCCGGACATCCAGTCCGTCATGGTAGCGAGAGAGGTTCGTCACGGAGCTCAAAACCGGGCTACGCTGCGAGGTATCCCCCCTCGGATGGGGACCTCCAGCCGGTTATAACGGAGTATAAGGTACCAGTCAATCGGCGTAGCGAGTGCACCTTGCCAGGGTGCTCAAAACCGGGCTGAGCTCCGAAGTTTCCCCGGGGCACCGCCCTGGACTGGTTGTTTCTGGGGCACCGCCCTGAGTGCAGGGACACCAGCCCCATCTCCGGGGCCCTACGGTTCTCTCGTGGGGGCCCAGACTACACCGAGTCCCTCAGGCACGAGACCCAAAAAACCCATACATTCAGGGGTGCCGCGGAGCCCCGCTTTGGGCCACAGTTCTGGGGGTGGGTTCATTGCCTCCGGACCACTGCCCTGAGTGCAGGGACACCAGCCCCATCTCTGGGGGCCTTACGGTTCTCTCGCAGGGGCCAGAAAACCTCCATTTTTAGAAGGCCCCGAGTCCCCCAGGCGCAAGTCCCCTTAAAACCACAAGATGGGGCTGGTGTCCCTGCACTAAAAATGCCCATTACAATTTAGGGGTGCTGCGCAGCCCCGCTTTGGGCCACAGTTCTGGGGGTGGGCTCGTTGTGTCCGGACCACCGCCCTGAGTGCAGGGATACCAGCCCCATCTCTGGGGGCCCTACGGTTCATTCACAGGGGCCCAAAAACATCAATTTTCTGAAGGCCCCTTAGGCCCCAAGCTGAAACAGCGGTCAAAATGGACACCTTTGCCCCTGTCGCGGAGCCCCTTTTTGGGCTACAGCTCTGTTGGTGGTCTTCCTGTTAACAAGGCACTGCCCCGGACACGGTGACACAGGCCCCATCTCTGGAGGCCCCACGGTTCTCTCGGTCTTTGATTGTACAAGGGTTTCAGTTGGTGATAGCGCATAAGAAAAAATGGCAAAGTATTGTTGCTGACGCTCAGTCACGTTGTTATTCTATGCCCTAGGTTTTTTCTTATGGGTGGGGGTGTTACGTTCTCTGTCATTAGTTTTGTTTTGTTTCTTGTGTGAGTGTGTGGGTATCCTCACTTTTGTCATGATGTTATTGGAATGACCGTTTCTGTCACTCGATTGCTTGAGCACATTTCTGTAAACAGAAGTCACGTTTGCAAAACAGTTAACACTGCCCCCAAAACTGAATCGCGTTTGCTAAAATTACAGATTTCATTTGCAAAATGCTCTAAGACACCCAAAACATAAAATACATGTCACAAAATCAAATAATTTTACCAAAAAAGCATAACTTGTCATCTCACAAAGTTATTTATATCAATCATTAGACAATGGCCCAAGAAACAGTAACTACAACTATCAATATACCTTAACATGGTTACCCTTTTTTTTTTAGTGTGTGCCACTTTTCGATACTATAATTATAGTATGTAAAGGCAAGTAAACATTTTACCACAGCAAGGCCTGTATTCTTGTTTCCTAAAAGGATGTTACCAAAGAAGACCAAAGCAGAGAGAATGTCACTGAAGAGCAAGAACTGCAACAAAAGGCTTTATTTTATTTGAATGTGTTCTTTACAAATTGAATGATGCTGTAAATACAGAGAACAAAAAAATATATACCAAGCTGATGATGAAAATAAAATCAGTATTTCTGTGAAAACGAAGCAAGGTCAAAAAGGCTAAACAAGTGCATTACTGTACACTGCACTTTCAGTCTATTTTTTCTAGTCGATCAGGCCACAGGTTCTTATCGACATCACATCGGATATTTTCCCTTGCAATGCAATGAGGAAAAAAATCTGCAGTGGCGCATTCACCCTTGACAATCCCCGGCTGTTATTGCCAGACAGCCGGCATTCATTGCATCAAGGAGGGACATCTGGTCATGTGGATGGTGGTCATATACTTTACACCTCCATGAAGAGAAAAATTCCTCAATAGGATTGAGAAATGGAGAGTATGGGGGGAGAAATTGCATCATCACACGTGGATGGGTTGCCATTCAGTGACCTGACCGGAGCGATGGAATGCAACATTGTCCCATACGATGACAAAGTGACATATCAGGCCTCACCTGCCCTCTCTCTTCTGGTGGCACAATGCCCTGGGAAAACGCATCAAGGAATGTAATTAAGCGCTCTGTGTTGTATGCCCCAATAGTGGGAATGTGGGTAAGAACACCTTCACTGGAGATTGTGGCACACATGGTTATGTTGGCCCCCCTTTGACCTGGCACATTACAGTGGCTTGTTTACCAATGATGTTCTTTCCACGTCTCCTTACTTTTGACAGGTTGAAGCCTGCTTCATCCACATATATGAAAATATGTGGAGTTGCATTGGCTTCAAGCTCAATTATTGTCTTAGAGAAATACAGTAAAATAAAGATAATTATAAATACATTGTAAAACATTACAGCTGCATGCAATGTAATATTTTACTGTAAGAAAAGACATGACAGTGATAAACCCTTACCTGGTATCTTATCTTCTTCACTCTGTCACTATTCCTCTCAAAGGGTACTTTGTAGAGCTGTTTCATTCCGAGATTGTCATGGTTCATTGATTTTTATTTTATTTTCCGTTGTGGTTCTCATCCTTATTTTTCGATTGAGAATCTATCTGATTTCCATGTTCCGTTCCGGGGTTTACTTTCCCTCATTATTGTTTTCACCTGTGACTTTACCTGCAGGGTATTTAAGTTCCTCACTTCCGCTTCCCAGGTCCTTCTTTGTCATTCGACATTGCATTGAGCCAGGTATAGCCAGGTACTAGCGACCTTGTGATATTAAATGCTGTTTATGTTCACGGGGGACTTGCTATTAGCTTTTAGTTCAGGTATAGGTATTATTCCTCCTGTTAGCATTCTGTGCTATTTATTTTATTCTTTGCTATTCTCTCGGAGACAGTTTTCTTTGTTTTCTTCTGGCCCGCCGAACTTATGTGCCGAAGGTGTTTGTTTCTTTGCTAAGTTTCCCGTTTTGGCTCCAGTATTGAGCTTGGGAGATTTAGTTTGTTTCACTCGTTATTCGAGTTCGCCCTATTTTAGTGGGTTGATTTTCGTTTGGCTGTTTAGCCACAAGAAATTTGTTTTCTGTCTTTTCTTTCTTTGCATTTATTTTGTTATTCTCTTTATTGGTCCTTACTGCGCGAGTGACTTGTTTCTGATCCCCCTACCTTCGTGTTTTATTACCCGCCACTAAAATCCATTACAGAGTTGATGTTTTTAAGGACCCGGTCAATGGTGGCTACACTTACACTGTTGACATTGGCAAACATATTGTGGTCCTGAATGGTTTGCCTGCCTCTCGGTTGCTCTGCGGGCGTTCATTTTCCTTTTACCTGTATTAAGCACTCTATTGTATTTTCCGTGTTCCACTCTGGCTTTTCATTTCACTCCTGCACTTATTGTTTTCACCTGTTTGTTGTTTCTGCCGACTATTTATTATCTGCGTCTTCTGGTTTTGGCGCTTAGATGTTATTTCTCATAACATACAAGCCAGTAAGGTAATAATTTAAGTGCTCGCTATCGACCGTTTTCCTTCTGCGTTTGCTGAAGCAACACGCGGCTTTGATACGCAGTACGTCTAGGAATTAGCCTCTATTTCCCCTCTCTTGTAGTGAGAGCTTAGAGTGTGTTTCTGTTTGTTCATTTGTTTCGTTCGAGCTTTGAGTGTTTCGCCCGATACTGCTGGGTTGTTTTCCTTGTCATTTGTTTCATTTACCTGAAACCATTTTCTGTCGCGTCTAGTCCTCCGCACCAAACACCCTTACAGAATGACTGCTGTCTGGATTTTTCGTAATCTAATGGCATTGTTGGCAACAACTATATCCACTATCCTACTCCGCAGTAAAGACTTTACCCCTGCCACCAACATGGGGTTGTCTTTGAATTTTGTAAAAAGATTTGTGGAAAAAAGGATGTTTTGCTGATTACATAAGACATTGATGGAAAAACTGTTTTACATATTGTATACAGTAGTACTGAAATACAGTAAGGTATAGCACAGTCACTTACCGATTCTCATCCCTGAATATTCTTACTATTGATGCCACAGTTGATCTCCTGAGATTGGGCTGGACCCAGCTGCCCAGCCTCTCATTGAAAGGCCATGATTGATGACATGATCAATAACTGTGGCACGGATTTCATCTGAAACATTGGCTTTTTGTCTTCCCCTTTGAGCTACTCAACCACCGCGCATCCGGGCCCCTCTTCCTCTCCTTTGCACTTGTTCTTGATCTCTTACTTGCTCCATTCTTGCAAACACCAGCTCAGAGGTGACCTCTTTTATGCATGTATAAGGACTGATAGTTGATTTTGCACACGTTCAGAAGAGATTCACAATTATGGGAGCAATCAGCTGAGACCAAATGCTTCAGTTTTGTTTGACATGATTTACTTCATTGATTTTTGTGTTTTTTGTATGGAATTGTGTTTACTGGTTTGCAAAATTTGCTTAACATTTGCATTTTGTGTGAAAGCAATAAGAAATAACTTGCAAAAAAGCATATTGTTGTGCTCATTTCAATGTCAGAGACTTGCTCTTCGGTGGATTTTGTCTGTTTGACCTGTTTT
Organism: Ilyophis sp. 1 JC-2022; assembly: GCA_022702515.1. Lineage (NCBI taxonomy): Eukaryota > Metazoa > Chordata > Actinopteri > Anguilliformes > Synaphobranchidae > Ilyophis > Ilyophis sp. 1 JC-2022. The sequence goes on from CM040402.1 coordinate 65,451,669, forward strand.
TCTAAATTCAACACTGATTTTTGCCTAGCCCTTGGATTTGATCTTGTGTGTTTTGACCCTGTTCCATTTGACTTTGACTCTGATTCTTGCCTTGCCCTTATAATTGTAGGAAATACATTAAATTCTCACACGGGGCGTCACTTATGTACTGGAATAAGTACGAATCTGGTAGCAGTGAGCAAGATGATTAGTAATATGACGTCTGAATCATCAGAGTCCTCACATGGGCAGCACCAGAAATGTAGGGGACACACTCTACCATCCTTATACAACTGGTGGCGTAGTTTTAGTATAATAAATCAGTTTCATAAAATTGTAAATACTATTCTCAAAAGAGAATATACTAACTAAAAATGGGCAACTTCCAGTAATAATTAAATTCATTATCAATAAAATTTAATTTTCTTAACAAAATCACAATAGTATGTACTCAGTTGATACCAAATTAATATAAATGATTCAGCTAGAAAGTTAAGGCATGTGGGGGAATCCCTGCGATTAGTATTGGCTAACTCAAGAGCAACATTAATACACACAATCTTGGAAAATGTAATAGTTTATTGAACACGAAGTACCAAACAGAGCAAAGCATGATTCACTACTATAATGTACAACAAACTATGTGTGAGTGCGTGTGTGTGTGCGCGTGCGTGCCTGCGTGCGTGCCTGCGTGCGTGCGTGCGTGCGTTGGGCGCATGTGGGGGTTTTTATGTTCTCCTCCTTGTCTCGGGCACGTGGTCAGAGAGAACAAAGAATCTAAAATGGAGGGAGGTTTGAACCTAGCTTTAGCTGGTGCTAGTTAATGGCACGTGAACCATACCAAACACATAAGGACAACCATACGGTTATCGGTGCGTGTGTGCCGAGATCAGCGTGCAATGTTATGACCGGTTAGTATTTAAACTGGATCACATGCAGGATATTTTCTGTGTGTGATGTATATATATATATATATTATAATTTTTTATTTTTTTTAACCATTTTTGGTAGCCAATTAAACCCCTATTCTAATTCAATTATCCCCGTGTAGCAACAGCTAGAGAATCGCTGCAACGCAACCCTGTCAGCCGGTAGTAGGAAGGAGGGCATCACGTCCTTTTCAGGGGCGCGACTCCTCGTGCTCCTGACCGTGATTCCGACTCGCCCAGGGCCGTTCTGTGCGCAGCTATTCTCTCCGAGCCCCTCCCCCCACCCGGGAACTGCCGCCAATAGCCACTCCCACAGGGCACCGGCCATGCTCGGATCTGGCAGGACCAGGGCGCGAACCTCGATCCTCGGAGTACAACTGTACCAACTGAAAGTTGGCGCCTTTACTGCTGTACCACCGCGGTGGCGTGTGGTGTATATTAAAACTAACGCAGCGCGGTGGATGGCTTGGAGCCATCCAAAATAAAATAGTAGCACAAACTTTTATAACAAACATTAACCATTAAGCAGTTACATACATCCAATCACAAACATAACTAATATGCTATGCCCAGTGTTACAGCCTTACTTGCACTGAAAATGGGATGTAGCCGACTGTTTTATAGAACGCTGCATTTCAGGCATGAAATAGACTATGTAGCCTACGGTAAATTATACAAAATGTCGTAGCCTCAAACATGAATTGCCTCGGTGAAAGACAGCAAATGCACATATATAGATGTAAATGACATTATTCTCAGTCATACAAGAGTGAGGAAAAAAGTTTTGAACGCAAGGCAGTTTGCACGTTTAAGCTGTTACTTTTGAAGTAAAGAAATGTGCCGCAATTATTTTAGTTGTATAACTATTTTTGAGTTATTTCCCGGATGCATTCAACTGTATAAACATATAGGCTAAACATGACCTATTGCATTGGCTATATACAGCGAAATTACATATGTTTTGAAAGGACATGGGTTAACGTTAAGCATCAAAGGACCATCTGTGTTGTGCTGATATTTATGCTTACGCACTTAACTATAATGTTTTTCAGCCTATTTGTTCATGAATAAATGTGGCTTTTGTTCATCCTAAAGAATGAGTGTTCTTATGGATTAAAGCACTTTATAATAAATGGAAAGCAACAGTAAGATTGGATTTGTGTAGGGGTGTACAGTACTATGCAAAGGTCTTAGGCACCTTAGATTTTTAATATAATTTTTTTTCTGGGATTTAGTTTTTGTCTTCTGCATTAGTGTGTCAGCAGAAACAAGCAAATTAACATTTCCAAACGTTCATTTTACAAAAAATGTATTGAACTATCTTCAGCAAAAAGAAGAACTTTGTGTCATGATTCTCAGCCTGCTTTTCTCTTTTTGACCACTTCCCTGGGGAGCGCTCGTGTTGCGTCTCTTCTCTTTGTTTTCATTGTCCGTTTCGTGTTTTTGGGTTTGCTACTCAGTGCATTCACCTGTTCTGTAGTTCCTGTCATTATTTAAACCTCGCGTCACCTGTGTTAGACGCTTCCATATTGCCAATCTTTTGGTCAAGGAAAGCCGGTAAATTACGGTGTATTCCGGACACTAAGTATCGACCGTATATCCTCAACGTGTTGTGGTTCCACGGGACAAGGGTGCATGTGTTCAAGAGTTTGATAGAAACTTAGATTAGGTTAGCCGTTTCTATCCTGTGATAAAAAAGGACTAGGCTACTGTAATGGTTACATAGGGACATTTTTGGGACTGTGGCTTTCTGATCATGAGACTGGGCCCCCTGCAAAGTCGTTCACAATTAACACTCCAGATCAACTGAGGCACAATGGAGTGTCTGTACCCTTCTTCTGAGATGAACACAGACTGCTTGATTGATCAGGTGCCAGTTTGGGCAGGAACATCTCCCCCCCCCCCCCTCTTTTCAGAAAGAGAGGGGAGAACCCAAATTTAACACACACCCTGAGGTGATTATAAATGACTGATCCATCTATGTTTCATTGTTGGTTCCAAAGGAATGAGCCAATCTATTGTTTGGGCGCCCTAAGGCCATCTACCAATTGGGATCAAAGGACTTTTGAGCATAAAAACCCATGCAACGTTGCTCTGATGGTAAAGACGCTGTCTTACGCCTAACAGACGCACCACTGAAACCCTGACGGACTTCTGCGTTTCCCAACCCGCATCTCGCCTGATCACGAGACAGAGTTGGCCTGCCACTGTCCACGAAATAAACCAAGCTGGTTTTTTTCCAACAGCTGTTTTGAGGACACGTTTCTTAAAACTGTTCCTCTACTGTCTCCCTTGCGGCCGGACCCAAGTGGAGATCTGTGCACGTCCACGTCGACCTGACTGGAAACCTGTCGCGACCCGACTTCAGTGAAAAAGTCTCCCAGGAGTCCACGCACCTGCCGGGACCTTGGAACAGGTGACGAGCTGACATCACTTACGGAATCGGGACTGGCCTCCCTTTGTTACCGTTAAGTATTGAAATGCATTTTATTTAGCACTGACATCAATTGATAGACTAGCATAAAACCTGTAATACTTGAGGTCCTTTTACTGTTGGTCCTTATTGTTGTTTGTGTTTTGTTTTGCTCGGGAATAGCCAATTTCCCTGACCTTATAGTTTTACACTGTTACAACTTCATATTTATGAGACTGATAAAATGAGCTAACCACAAAATATAGTTTAGCATGTTATTAACCCATAACACAAACTAACCTTTGTAAATGGTGGAATGAACTTCCCATTCCCCTACGCTCAATACCAACCCTGCCTGCTTTCCGTCGTGGCCTGAAAACACACCTTTTCAGGCTCCACCTGGACTAATACTTATCTAGGACCTCATGGTATGTCTTCTTGTTGAACTGTGTATTCAAGTTTATACTATTTAGAATAGAATTCTAGTAGAGCTGATTTACCCAGTTCACTGTGAACTGCATTGTGTTCGTTACTAGGGATAGCTGCTACTGTATGGAAAGAATGTGCTTTCTTATCTGTTCTGTAGTTACTTCGATGACCTTTCTATATGCACTTACTGTATGTCGCTTTGGATAAAAGCGTCTGCTAAATGACTGTCATGCAATGTAATGTAATGTAAATGGTAGGAATGTTAGCTTCTATGTTTAGCCATCACAATTTCCTCTGATTAAGTAAAATATATTCCTCATGTTATATCAATTATTGTTTCTATTATTCACATATTCATAGTTGTAACCAATAAAACATATGTCATTTTTGTCATGTCTACGTTATTTCACTAAATTGGGCTCTACTGACGTATAGAATTCTAATTGATTGTTGAACTTAATTTAAAAAATGAAAGCTAATTATCTCACTTCAATGACAATTAATAAACTTTTAAAAAACTAGTTGAAGAAATAAATATGTGGAAACACATAGCCAGACTGGGCGTAGCCTATACAAAGGTCTTAGTTCATTCCGTTCGTTTTGACTTAATGGTTCGGTACATTTCAGGCCCGTTCCTAGACTGCTTTGATTGGGGAGGCATCAAGAAATGTTGGTGGGGCACGGGTGGGGGCCGGGGGGCAACGAAGGAGGGGGGGTTTGGAGTTACTCGCTGTATGTGTATTGGGATGGCAGGTATGCCATCTGCCAAGTTACGGCTTGGTGGGGCATGCCCCATACCTATACAGCACCGAGAGTTTTGCACTTTTCAGGGTTTCCTACAGAAGTAACCACAATGACCACAAACTCTCGGTCATTACATTAACATTAACTTCTGTATGTTTTGACCTCATGTAACGACACAGCATGAATGTACAACTTCACACATCCACACAATAAAGCCCCAAACTTGGGTTATTTTGCCGTTTTTCTCTTTCTTCTGCTTTTTCTTATTATTTTTCCTGCCTACCCAGAAACCCTCACTACCTGCCTCACTATCCCCATTGGATAACAACATCACATACCTGCTCTCTCAAGCTTATCGCCCAATAAAAACGCTTCAAACTAATGTTTTTTAATGTTAATGTAATTAATGGCTTGGTGTTTTCCAAGAAGCTACTGTGGTTAGAGTTGCTGTCTCTTGTACAGAGGATTGGGGGTTTGAGCCCAGCAGGGCACAAGTTTATTTTCGACAAAAACAATGTGCAACTGTTAAATACTTTTCATTTATTAGACTGTTAATATTTTCACAATAACAAACATATTTTTATTGCAAAGGAAAAAGACATTTCCAATATGAACTGTTTAATGTTTCACTTGTATTTCACTTGTACTACAGCGAAACGGTGAAAGTAAGACGACACCACTTATGGAAACAAAATGTTCCATTTGCTGTGACGAATGGCCTATAGCTTATATCACGTGGGACTAAAGCCCTTAGGTGTAAGGATCTGAGAATTGTGTGTTATTTGTATTTTTATTTTATTTTGTATTATTGTTATTCATTGCCATTCTGTATGTATTGTTTATTCTTAGTTTTTATCTGCCTTGATTATTTTTCGGTTTTGCCTAGTTGTCCCGTGTCTGCTTGTATACATCTGATCTCGCACTCCCTGTTTACGTCTCTGTACCATTCGGGTGATCTCGTTGGTGTTCGGGTTCCCTCTTGCTTCGCACCTGTCTCTTTACTAATTTACTAATTACCACTAACATACTAACGATAGATTAGATCTACTAACTCCACTAACAAACTAATTTATATATAATTACTAATTGTACTAACGGCAGGGGTGTGTATAGTTACTAATCTCACTAATATATTAGAGCGCACATTTTCACGCTGTTCTGTCCTTGTTAATCATTCTCAGCTGCATCTGATCTTCTCTCCCTGTTCTCTTAATCTATGCACGATTTCCTGAAACTCCAGGTCATCGGTTATCGTGTATGGAATCCAGTCCGCGTTTTCCCTAGTTGTCTCCGTTATTGTTTCATTGTTCCCAATTGTTTTCAATTGTCTCTCGTTTTGATCCCCGCCTCTTCACACACCTGTTTCCCTTTGTGTCATTTGTACCGTGTGTATTTAAACCCTGTGTTAACTCCAGTCTGTGTCAGAACGTTGATTTACTTATCCTGTGCCTGCGAGTTGTTAAAGCCAGAGATCTGCTAAATACTTCTGAGATAACCTTTGCCCGACTATTCTTTTGCCTAGCCCTTATCGGTCCTGTTTTTTATTACGGTTTTGATTACGCCTGTTTTTGACTATTCTCCTGCCTGATCCCCTGGTACTGTCCGACTTCTGATTCCCCGGTTCACGACTTTTGGATTGCTCCTGGTTACCCTTTTGGATTCTGTTTTTGTACCTCCCTGATTCTGATCTCCTGGCTTAACTCCTGCAAGTATAATAAACAACGAATTTTGCCTTATCCTGTGGTCTGCGTCTGGGTCCTACTTCCGAACGTAACATTAGGTGTACTGGTTACTGTCCAGCCTTAGTATGTGAAAGACTGGTGTTCAATCCCTGCCTGGTAGCCTACTAAAGTGTAATTTCATTTTGGACTCAATCAATGTGCACATGTTCTGGTTTTCTCATACAATAATGTTTAACTTTAAGACAAAAACATGTTCACAATATTAACTGTTCACTTGTAGCCTGTTAGTTAAACAATTCAGTCACTGGACAGTTATGCAATAGCTAATGTTATGGGAACAGGTAGCCTATTCCATAGCCATTTGTCAAGCAAAGACAAAAGTTTTAACGCAGAATATCATCTGGTTAACATTGCGTTGTTGCATTAATGTAAAAAATAAATGACTGTGCCATTGGCTACATGTCATCTCACTCAAATGCAGACAAAAAAATGTGTCTGTGTGGAGCCTACGCTGTGCTTTTGCGATCATGACTGACTCACAATGGAAAACGAACCTTCAACGCTCACCTCGGCCAACATTTCTTTATTATGTCTTCATTCATTTCTTCACTTCAGCTCTGTTCAGTTTATCCTTTTTCACACATAACACAATGTCACCATAAAATTAACTACTAGGAAAATTTATAATTTACGATAATACACTAAGAATTGGTAATAACCTACTATACATAAATAAATATTTATTTTATCACAAATCTTTGTTAAAAAATTAAATATTTTGTGACGGGTATATCCCAGTCGTCAATATCTAGGAGTTATGATCATTTCATGAAGGCTATGATGTAACCTATTAATACGTTTACTGCCTTCCCCACCACCAAAGCAAATACAATTTTTGGTACAAGCCTCATTTCACTCTTATCTGAAGATAAGCATGTTGGTGAGAATTCCCACAGCTAGGATGACCAGCATGGCGCATAGCGCTAACCCGCGGCGCAGAAACAGCTGCCTGGAAGAGAGCACGTCCCCCACTGTGGTGAGGGTCCCCCCGTGTCTCTCATGCTGCCCCTCCAGGTCTGACTTGAACTCCGATGGGCTGTGCTCCCCAACATCGATGTCTGGAGTCTTTTCTGGAAGACCTAAACACACATAATCAACACTTTCATTCAGAGCCACCTCTGCATGTACCAGGGCCGGATGTGGGCAGGGGCACGGGGGGGCATTGCCACCCCCCCCCCCCCCAGATGCCTCTCCTGTTTCCCCAGTGCCCTGCTCCTTCTCCTCAAAATGACATAAATATTACGAACTGTAGTCACTTTTACTTACCGACTTTCACAGCCAAACGTGTACCTGATCCAAGAAACGTTAAGAACATAACAGACCTGCATAATGTGACAGGCGTAGACTATTATATACCCTTAGTTCAACAAACAAATCAGGTTCACGGTTACTCACTTTTAAAATTTATAATAGCGCACAAGCATATCAAACTTATGCAGAGAATTTATTGCAAACACTTTTCATTAAATTCAAAAGAAAATATATTTAATGTTTTACCTCATCAACTTGATTGATTTTTGTAAATAATAATCCGCTAATTCCGAATTTGATACCAACACGTTCCAAAAAAGTTGGGACAGAGGCAAAAAAAAAGACTGGGAAGTTCAAACAAGACTAGGCAAGCCTAGCTCAGCCCAGACACCTGTATGCAGCCAGTGAGGAACATATGACAGGGCACGGCGGATAGTGGTCTGAAGCATGCAGGTTGGCCTGCATACCGAGGTGACAGAGTGCATCTGATTCTCAAACGCGGGTGGGGCAGAGTATGTGAGTGGGAGCGAGCGAAGAGGGGAAGCGGATGTAATTTGATTAGAGTGATGAGCACTATTAGAACGTTACCATTCCACAAGCTCCAGTTTGATCCGGTACCGCTCAGCCTAGAATGTCTTGCTTCTGCCAAAAGTTTTAATTTCAACAGGGAAAGATGGAGTTTTGGAAATATTTTACAAAAGTCCCAGACAAAGGTTACGAGTGTAACATAAACTAAGAAAACTTCCTACTACAACCCTGTGCATTGCTTCAATATTGCAGTTAATACTGTGCCCTAAGCTCGCAAACTACGAGCTTTTTTAAATGGTACAGCGAGGGTTTTAAAATTATATTCACTGAATTTATTTATTTTTTATTTTCCTGTTTAGTCGCGGATCCCCAGGGGGCCACGGACCCCAGTTTGGGAACCCCTGCCCTAGTCCAAACTGCTGTGTGTTTGAGTAATAGTGTACAGTAATGATTGTCTGTGCCTTGAATAATCAGCACAACTAAACTTTTACAGATTTATTTATACAGACTCCAAAGGCATCCTGCAACAATCACCCATCAAACAGGGAGCAAGACACATCTCCTACTAAACATTAGATATACCAAAGTCCCCAGTACATAGAGCAGATCCAAACAACAGGTGGAAGCTGGGGTGGTGGAGGGTGAGCAGAACTTTATTTAAAGCTGTGGCACAGCAGCGCAGTCAATAAGGAGCAAAGAACAGGTCTGACTCTCGCTTTTAAAAAGGGGCGCCCCATTAGTGATGTGTGCATGTGATTGAGTATGAGAACATGTGTTTACTGAGGCCAACCACTGGTCAGCTGCAGAAAGTTTCCACGTATTTCACTACGACCTTTGCTTCAAGCACTTAATGCACAACGCATCATTTCTGTCAGAACAACTCATGTATTGAATACGTACAGGGCCGGCTCTGACCAATTGGCTGCCCTAGGCAGGATTTTATCTGGCGCCCCCTTGCATCACAGTTTATTCACTACCAATAACATGCACTCACACTTTTGTTTTCACATTTTTCTTTTACTGAAAATAACCCACAAAATCAAACAGTTAACATCAAAACAGTGAACAACTGACATTATTATTATAGATATTTACAATATATTATCTTTAATATATATATTAAAGAAACCAGTAGCCTACTGCCATAAATAAAGTAAGGTAAAATATAATTACAATTAACTTAGTAAAATAAAGTAAAATAAATAAAGAAATAATTGCACACAAATAATTGCACACAAACACAAAAAGCACACAAGCACAAGGCTTCGACTTATAACAGACTTAGAAGCCCCCTCATCAAGCTCACTTTACCTACAGTCTTACTTTCCTAACCTTTCTTGCAGCAAAGTCATCTATGACATCATCATAAGACAACTGTTTTGAGACCACATGATTTATGCTTATGATGGAAAGTCCAAAAAAAGCAGTAAACTGCAGTGCAATACTAATATAGCATAATGGGAAAGCTTTTTTGGCATTAACATTAATGATATGCACTTTAAAACACTGATGTAACTAACTATATAAACTAACTTTAGAGATTATGAACTGTAACACAACAAACCAAAGGCTTACTACAACCATTAATTATAAAGGAGATGAAAAGGAATAGCATTTTGATTACAGGGTAACCAGATGTCAATAAAAATGTAGCCTACAGTATGACACAGGACTAACACCTGCTAAATAGACCTAATTTCCCTGATGATGACTGGTACTACAGTTTTCTTATTTTTATTAGTTGTTATGTAGCCTACTTTTATTTTATGTAGGCTACTGTTATGCACGCATAGTCTATGTATTTTTCAAGATGAGGCGACCATTCTCTTGCCGCTGTCCAGCTAGCTCGCAAGAAGGTGCAGAGTGACTGAGAGTGTTATATTCTGTACATATGTTTGTGTATTATCATCATTGCATTCCCCTCTGTTCATGGGTTGTCCGAGTCGCATTCGTGTGTTTGTTTACCCTGTCTCGTGTATGCACTATTTAGGTGACTTCGGGATTTTCCGAGGGTTTCGTTTCTGCTACTTCCTGATTTCTTTTACGTGTAATTGAGATGACTAACTCGCGCTAACAATCACTCGGGTGCTTTATTAGTTAAGCGCACTTACTAAACCAATTAACATAAATGTATACTAACAACTAACTGTCTGTTTTATAGTTAGATACTAACAGATTAACCAGTTTTTCCGCGATCTCTGTAATTCGCGCCAGCTGTTTGTAGTTTTCACCTCTCGTGATTACTGAGCACACTCCGCTTCTCTTCGAGCCCGTTGTTTGTTATGCATGTTTCCGAGTCCCTTCCATGTTTTTGTTATGTTTTCGTGATTGTATCATTGGTTACCTAATGTGTTCACCTCACGTAGTTTGTTACCCCTCCTTTTCCTATACGTATATAAGACCCACATATCTGTTTGTTCCCTGTCAGAACGTTACCCTTATTTCCTGAGCCTGCGATTATAAAGCCAGAGATTTATTGATATACCTGAGACACCCTTTCCGTACGACCTCGATTTAGCCTTGTGATTCTGTTTGTTTGCCTTATTGCTTTTTGGTTTAGACTGTTTGCTTGTTTTTCGACTTTGCCTGCCGTTTTTGTACCTCTGCCTGTGCTTCCCCGGTTTTTCGATTTTTGGACTCCTGACTACTCTATTGCCTTCTGTTTTTTTACTGTCTCGATATCTGATCTCCTGGCTTTTGACCCTGGACTCGAAAATAAACTACGTTTCTGCTTTATCCTGGTCTGCTATTGGGTTTTTCAGAGTCCAGACGTAACAGAGAGAGTTGATGTGTGTGTGTGAGTGACTAGCTAATGTAACGCTCGGCTCGGCTACAGTAATATTAGCTAGCTAACTTAAGTTATCTGGCACTATCCTCTTCAACCCAAGCGCCCCCGGTACCGGGGCAGGATGCGCCTAAAGTCAGAGAGCACTAGACAATTCATTTAATCACATTAACGTTACTGTACCTCTGCCCTTTTCACGTTGTTCCTTCTTTTCCTTCCCTGAGCACCGGACAGCTTAGGTCTTTTCGACATGTTGATAGCATATAATGCGAGGGTCACGTCAGATAGCCACACTTTACCATTGCCCAGAGAGGGAGCGCAGGTAAAGTCTAATTGCCTGGCTGGAGGGGGGCGGGGTGACATGAACTAAGAAATTATTATTTAATAGGCTATGCTATAGAGCTACGCTGTTTGTTGTGGGGTTATTTAATATTTCGAAATAACAGTTAACTAGTAGTATTAGTCAATTATTTTTTTTTAAATAAAATAATTTTAAAGCGAAACTTTTTTCTTCTTTTTTTCCCCCATTTGTTGCGCCCCCTCTGGGTGGTGGCGCCCTTAGCATTTGCCTATACTGCCTATGCCAAAAACCGGCTCTGAATACGTATATGAATTTAAGTATACTGAATGTACAATTTTTGGTTTGGCACTGGATGGATCTGCTCTAGCATGCACTACCTATCAAACAGGGGGCATTAGTCCACAAATTCTCTTTTTGTGTATTTTGTTGTATTTTGTGTATCATGGAATAATGCTTTTGATGGGTCATATTTCTGTTTATGGTACAATTTCTAAATAAACCTTTAGAATTGTACAATACTGGAAATTGGCCATTGACTTAACAGAAATTTGTTAGCTACCTGATCACAGAACTCTGCTAATTCAATGTTCCATTGTTCAATGGTCAAAGTGTGTGCAAGGTTTCTAGCTGTCTCATACACTTACAATAAACCTCCACCATGCAGCAGAAACCGGGCGTAATAAATTCGATTATTTTTACCTAAAAGTCTGCAACCTTAGCAACAGCATACAGCTGACTTATAAAACCGGCAAATAACATTAATCTGCAGATTTAAAAAAAGTTTGTATTTGGAAAATATCTTAGTTACAACAACTTTAATCTAGCAAAACATTTTTGTGGTTAGAGGTGCAGTATTTATTCCGTTCGGAAATACGATATCATAGGCTAAATTAACGTCAACAACATGCGGACTGCTTTGTTTGTCACTTCACAAAGCATGTTAATCTGGCTATGAAAAACCTTTTACAAGTTACATCTAACAAACTTTGTAGTATTTTTCTGATGTTCCCATGCATATCATGATGCAAATCTGAAATGTAGGCCAACTATTTCCTTAGCTAGCCTGCACGTTAGGCTATTTAAATAGGCTACACTGCATCGTCTGCATGACCAGCTTTTTTAAAAAGCAAAACAGAGAGAGGGAGCCAGGTAACGTTAAATCTGATTGAGTTATGGTTTCATACAATTTTCTTAAATAATGTAATGACAAAAATAACCAAATAAAACCAAGAAAGAACAATTTTTTCCTTATAGAATCGATTGTTTTCAGAACTAATGACGAGAAAGAGAAGTAGCTTCTTTCCCAAGACGCCTTGAAGCTGTAATCGCTGCCAAAGGTGCAGCAACCAAGTATTAGGCTAAGGGTGTGTACAGATATGTAACCCCTAAATAACTTATTTTTGTCAGTAAAATAAAATTGCATATTTTCTAAAAACCTGAAAAGGAGAAAGGGGTGTGCAGACTTTCCAGCTTGACTGTATATACAGAATATATGGCACTCCAGGGTGGTTAATGGCCACCCCTGTCGTGCTATATATTATTGTATATATACGGCATGTCGTGGGTTTTTTCTTACATATATATTGGAAAGGGTAAACGGTAAAAATAAATAATTCTGCGGTGTCATCACCCTAGCTGTTTACTACAGAGATATACCGGTACCCCGGCACATGCCTACTCGTAGTATTTCACTACAACATAAATTCAGACGTGATAATGCAGATAAATGCATGGAAAGTGTAGTTATCTAAAATGGTGTTTACGCTATAATACATCGGGATGGCAGGTATGCCATCCGCCAAGTAACAAGTAACGGCATGGTGGGGCATGCCTCATACCTATACAGCACAGTGAGTTTGGCACTTTTCAGGGTTTCCAACAGGAGTAACCACAATGACCACAGATTCTCAGCCCTTAAAAACATTCTGCATATTCTGACCTCATGTAATCACACAGATTTCAGGTACAACACACATCCACACAATAAAGCCCCAAACTTGGGTTATTTTGCTGTTTTTTCTCTTTCTCTTTTTCCTGTAAAAATTTGTCATTAAAAATTATCATAGCCTCAAAGAATAATTCTCCCCATTGGATAACAACATCTGATCAAAGTAGTCGATGAAAAAGTAGCCAATTGCAGGATACACAGACAAAATTAACGCTGCACACACGTAATGCTATCGATTGGCATAAGGATGTAAAGACTTCATGCTTTTGGATGTATAAGGAAGGAGCCTACATATGTGATGCTTTGTCAGCCAATATTTTTCAAAAACGTCATCGTCGCCATCTTTGTTGTGTGTGGAAGCTGGCTTGCTTGCTAAGTAACAATTGCAAAAAAATTCTAACTTGCATTTACACAATCTTTGTGGGAAGCTCATTTCTATTTCTGAAATGCATTAATTTCACATGCAAACCACACGTAATATCAGTTCATGACTCGCATACATGATGATTCATGATGCTAGCTACATGACTACAAGGTAGGTCATTTAAACCTCAGACTCCATTTGTAACGGTTAACCCCAGACAGCACACTGAGCACAGCTCAGTCTGTGGGGGATAGAACAGCGACTGCTGCCTACGTCAGTCCGATTTGCAAGCTGCATAACTAGCTAGCTTGTTAAATTCAACGCGGTTCAATTAAAATTTTACTTTAGTGTCGCGAGCTAGCCAGCATTCTCTCTGGCAATACTCTACAGCTGTAATTTACCGTAGTCTAGTCTGTAGGGGAAAAAAAACCCACAATAATAAACATGATTTGCAAGTTGGTAAGTTTACATGGTGGATTTCTTAAGGATACATTATGAAGGTCTATTTTGCCTATTTAACATTAACTAAACTTTAACTAAAAGTTGATATTTACTCATAATATAATAGCCCACATATCCAATAAACATAGGCAGTCAGATACAACTGAACAGTACATTCATAGCCAAAGCCACAATTTTGGCTAGTCCTTCCTCATCACTGCAGGCTGTTTTTGAGTTGTTTAACAGTGACCACGCCAACTGACCAGCTATAGTGATTTTTTTTTTTCCAGCAAGGATTTCTTGTTTTTTCCCTGCTTTTTTCTTCATATTTCTGAGTTGAGATTTATGGAGGCTGCGGTGGAAATTATTATTGCTAATTCTGACATTTTGGGTATGATTCTTATATCAAAAGTAAATGTTACTGCTGAATTTAACGTGACTGAATTGAAAGGAATTGCAGCCTACACGACTCTGTAGCCAACTTCAACACACCAATTTGCATACGCTGTCCAAATGTGCAGAAAAACAGAGAATATGGAAGTAGCCTATAGAAATGTTACGGTTAATTCGTACCCGTTGATAATCCCTGGGATTTCATAAGTAAATTTGAGTGAAATACTGACTGTGTTTATCCCGTGCGAACGCGCCACATGAAACTCGTCGGGGGATAATTCATAAATCATATGAGGTCACCAGGTAGCGTAATACCATAGTCCAGTGTGAATAGGGCTTTAATACCCTAGTCGAGTGCGAATAGGGCTTTAATACCCTAGTCCAGTGCGAATAGGGCTTTAATACCCCAGTCCAGTGCGAATAGGGCTTTAATACCCTAGCCCAGTGCGAATAGGGCTTTAATACCCTAGTCTAGTGCGAATAGGCCATTTGACATCCCGGAGAACACAGAGGGCGACTAAGCGTGCAGCCTGAACGTCATCATATCGGGACGGAAGCTCAGTCAACTCCCTGCTGTTATTCCAATTTTCACTGTCGTTATTCCCCTAAATCACAGCCCACGGCAAACCCAAGAATCGCATCGATCAGGAATGTCACGGTTTTCCGCACGTTATTTTGTTATGCGTGCACCTTCATCAATAAAATTATCATTCTCAGACTCAATTTGCACGATTACACTACTGTCATGCTCCTTCGATTTTGCATGAATTTTAACAGACCTGAATTACGTAGCCTAAACAATGAAAGCAATCTCTCGCAAACATTGAACATCTCCTGTAGCAACACACTTGGATAAAAAATAATAGGCTTTCCTTTAAACAACACACATGGCCAGCAATACATGCAATTCCGTTAGCAAGCTGCCTGTAACTAATCCACCTCGATGTAGGCTACTACGAGCATTTAACGTTAAAGCTGATTTACCGAGCCCACTCACTGGATAAGGTTGATAGGTCGCTTCGATCTCCCATCCGCCTTCACTTGCAATTTTTCTTCACCGTTTAAGGATTGAAAACTTTAATCCCGCAGAATCCGATCCATGATGTTTTCATTCACAGGTTCCATTTTCTTTCAAATGCAGCCAAATTAAATGGCAAAAGTTAATGTTACAAAAATTTTGCTAGTTTAGGCTAACGTTAGCAATTATCTAGCTATTAACACTACATGATAATAAAATGTAACTATTTACAATACAAAACACCACAACCATAGAAATGTTATAAATTTCTCTCTCGCTCCCTTTCTCTCTCTCTAATAAAGTAACACAGTAATGGTCTATTCAAAATTAGCGGTGAAGATGATTATATTGCTGGACAGCTGAACTCTGAACGGTGTTCTGAATGGTTAGACATTATGTCAATCATCAGGATGAGAACGAGCACCAGAACACGCATGATTGGAACTCGATTGAATACATTAGTGAGGCAGTGCTTCACGGGTGGGCTCAAAAACACGTCCTAATCCAGAATTATCCAATCATGTCTTATAAAGCCCCCTATTGATTGCCAATGGTCAAGTGAAGCAGACAGACACTGTGCCTCACTGAAGTTCCTTTTAAAAGTCAAAGAGTGATGCTGTTTTTCACAATACAAGCACAGAACTATATAAGAAGATACAAGGCATATTTTTTCTGCAAAGCACTATGCACTTCCCAAGGAATGTCGAAAGTGGGTGATGATTCAATATTAAAGAAAGCCTATGTTGTGTGTGTGATTGTGTGATATGCATGTTCTTTTTCATCCCTTTTTTTGGTGAAGCACTGCTTCACCTTTTGTCTTATAGAAACCCCCTCTGCTGTGCACTTATCCGACAATTTCAGTAAGAAACCCAGAAGTAAAAACGTACAAGACATAGAGCGTATATGCATATCTACCCTACAAAAGCGGGTCATATTACAAACTACTCTCTTCTTATTTTAGTTAATTCTATCTTCATTCATAATCGACACTTTGTAACCATCGTCATACAATATTCGCAATAAAAATGAAAAATAAATAAAAATATTACGTACTACTTCCTCACTAGTTTGGAAAGTTTTGCAGAATTTTTTTCGCACACTGCTTGCAAAGTGAGGGACTGGGCACACAGTAGACAGGGGTCTGAATGGACAAGGGACAGGGGATAGGTAACGGGTCGTATTCTGGCACAGCCTATGTATAAAAATGGCTACAATTGCTACACGGTTCACCTGATATGGATGTAAAAACCCTCAAATTAAAGCTGAAAGTCTTTAACCTCATAGCCACTGTTCCATTTCAAATCCAATGTACTGGAGTACAGAGCCAAAACAACAAAAATTGTGTCACTGTCCAAATACGGACTGCATTGTATATTTTATGGATGTACAGTCAAGCCGGAAAGTCTGCACACCCCTTTCACCTTCTCCACGTTTTATTACATTACAGACATATTCTACAATAGATTGAGTAAATGTTTTGTCTCAAAATTCTACACAAAATAGCCCATAATGACAAAGTGAAAACATGTTTTTAGAAATTTTTGCAAATGTATTAAAAATTGAAAACTGAAATCTCTCATTTACATAAGTATTCATACCCTTTGCATACCATTCATACACTTCCTGAAGTCTGTGAGCCATCAACATCAAAAGACTCTCGATATCTTATTTCCAGGTACTGTTACAAGCGATACTATAAGCTCTCTGCATTTGAATGGATCTCTATGGGAATTGGGGGGTGAGACTAGATTCAGCTGTAAATTACACTGGTACAGTATGGAACACATGGCTGGCTAAATGGCTGTAAGTCATCAAGGGTCTGAGCTATCGAACGAGCCCCAAAACATCATTCTGTTGCCAGATATGGAGTAGATGCGGATGGATCACTGCAAGGGTTAACTACAAAGGAGCAAGGATAACAAAGGAGCTTAAAACAACGTTAAATGATAAAAAGGGAGCCTTCCAATCAGGAGACAGAGTTGAGTCAAAATTGATTCAGGCCAGGCTGAATAGACAAATGAAGTATGCAAAAAGGGCCTATAAGAAGGAGGTGAAAAATCTGTTTCAAGGGGGGCAGCTGAGAGATGCGTGGAAAAGAATAAAGATCCTCTCAAGGATTTCTACTAAGCAGAATAACCCAAGCCCTCAGTCTAAAGAACACCGCAGTCAGTTTGCTGAATCCCTAAACATCTTTTACAGTAGATATGGCTTGCATGACTTTAAAGCAGAAAGGGATGATGTAACATCAGAAGTATTGTTTATAACAAAGGAGAGCAGCAACTTCAATATACAGGTGGAAGATGTTAGCAGGGTGCTAAAAAGGGTGAAGTTGAACAAAGCCATCGGTCCAGACAACATGAGCAATCATGTTCTACAATCATGTCATAAACAACTGGCGCAGGTTTTCTGTGACCTGTTCAACTGCTCACTCGAGAAGCACATAGTTCCACCACTATGGAAGACATAAATTATCTTCCCTGTGCCAAAGAAGGCCAACCCATCTGCACCCAATGACCTGTCGCATTAACACCTGTTATAATGAAGTGTTTTGAACGCCTGGTGCTCTCACATGTCCAAAAGATTGTGCAGAGCATAGTAGACCCTCTACAGTTCGCCTACCAACAGAACAGAGGAGTTGATGATGCTCTCCTGACACTGCTTCACCTGGTCCAATCCCATCTGGACACACCAAAGTCCTAGACTGGTGTTTGTAGACTTCTACAGTGCGTTCAACACAATCCAACCACACCTAATGGCTAAGAAGCTGCTGAAGATGAACCTCAACCCTCATCTTATCTTCTGGGTAATGTCCTTCTTAACTGACAGACCTCAGTGGGTTAGATATAAAGGCCAATGCAGCACCACCAAGACCATCTCTACTGGCTCACCACAAAGCTCGGTAGTTTCTCCAGTGTTATTCACACTGATGATACACCGATGACTGCCAAAGCAACTGTCCTGAGATCACGTTCATCAAGTACTCAGATGATACAGTAATTGTGGACTCATCCAACTCTGATGACAAGCTTCAATCTGCTGTCAGCCATTTCCAACAGTGGTGTGAAGTCAATTTCTTGGACTTGAATGTGGGGAAGACTAAAATCGACTTCCAGCGTGAGCCGTCCCCGCTGAGGCCCCTTACCATCGGAGCCAAAACAGTTGAAAGAGTGGAGGAGTACAGATATTTGGGTACCATCATTGATAATAAACTGACCTTTGAGACAAACTGTCATCGAGTGCATGCAAAGTGTCAGTCAAGGCTGTATTTCCTCAGGAAACTCAGAAATGTGAACATGAGCTAGTCAGTACTACGAGCATTTTACACCTGCGTTCTTGAGTCAGTGCTGATCTTTAGCCTAACAGCTTGGTTTGGCTCATTAAGTGAAATCAGGCAACTGAAGCTGGAGAGTGTGACAGTACAGGCTACTAAAATCATAGGAAACCAACAAAAACCACTGAAACATCTGTATGAGGAGCGTACAATTAAAAAAAGAAAGAGGATCATAGCCATTCCATAACATCCCCTGAACTTTCTCTTTGGGACTCTTCCATCAGGTCGAAGATTAAGGTCCTTGCCCCTTAAAGCAAAAAGAGCCCGAAACAGCTTTGTCCTTACAGCTGTTAGACTGCTTAATGACATTGGACATCTCAAGACAGTAAAGGTAGATGAGGAACTGTTATTGCTTTTGATGCTCAATTTTTCATCATAATTAATATTTAATACATTTCATATAATATAATTTTGATCATAATACTAATAATAATAGTTATTTTAATCATAATCACAATCACACATACCTTCACTATAAAGTGAAACTTCTGATTCAATTGAATGCCTTTATTTAACATGTTTGCTTATGTTTGTGGGTCTGCCCCACTGTCTGTCTTTTTTACTGCTGGAAACTCCAACTGAAGTTCCCTAATGGGAAAATAAAAGTTATTCTATTCTATTCTATTATATTCTATCTAACTATAAAGGAAGAAATCCTCTCTGTCCTTCTGTCGGTCTGTATTTCGATTTGCATGACAACTGGGCACTGTATGAAGTTGAAATTCGCTAGATGTATTGCTTGGGACCCAAGGAAGTGCAGTGCCGACTGTGAAGTTGATTGGATGAGCGGTTCTCCAGAAAATAAGCTATTTGTCCTAAAAACTGTAGGAGGATATAATCATCAGCTGCGGAGGCTGCTAGAGTGCATTGGAACAGTGAGCACGTTTACATGCACTCAATAATCTGATAACTGGGAGTAATCCGAACATGGCAATAATTCGATAAATGCGTTTACATGCACTTAAGTAATTAGATAATGGAAAAAATCCAGGTTTACATGATTCAGTCAATATTCCAATTTCTTTCCCTGAACGGGATGTGCAACTCAAACGGTCGTGCTGGATGCGCGTTAAGAGCAAGGACTGGTGGGAGAGAGTGGTGCTAAATTAATTCACCGATTCAGACCGTAGACTTGTGGACACCAAACTGGTTCGCTATCAGCCTGTACTCCCCGCAGCTACTGAGTTTGTACAGCACTATTGCGACTCGCATTTGAAGAGGTACAGCTAGACGCACTGTCACTTCGTCAGGGCTCATTATGTTCTGTACCAAACCACAAAGTTTCATAAATGATCTCCGAGCCATACTGAAGTTGCCTCTCCATTCTGAATCGGTGAATTCATTTACCATATGACGACGAAACCCATAAGAGCATTATTTAGTGCATGTAAACGTGCTCATTATTTCCGCGTTTCTAACTCTTTTCCCATCTATGAGATGAAGTATATTCCTCTTTATTATTTCGGATAACATCAGGAGGGTTTCCTCCTCGCTCCAGAAATGACTTCTCCCGTTGGTTGACATTACTCTCTCTGACCTCTCTCAACTGTTTTGACATTAGTGTTACGTTACTAACAATATCCGGAATGGCTGTTGCTGTCAAACACGCACATGCGCAGATTTAAAAAAGCGAACTAGATCGGAATAACCGTTTACATGGAACCAATAAAACGAAAAACACGGCAGAAATCCAGGTGTAGTTATCGGATTTCTCATATTCAAATAACTGCTTTTCGGAATATTGCGTTTACATGACAATTTGAATAATCCGATAACAGCCATATTCCGAATATGATCGGATTATTGAGTGCATGTAAACGCACTCATTGTCAACATTACACCATTCATTTAAATGGCACAGAAATTTACTTTTAAACTTAAATATAACTATAAAAGAAGACATGTCTGTGTGTCTACTGTCTGTGTTAAACTTAAATCTAACTATAAATTAAGAAATCCTGTCTGTGTGTCTGCTGTCTGTGTGTCTGTATTTCGCTTTGCTCGACAACCGGGCAATGTATGAAGTTGAAATTCGCTAGGTGTATTGCTCAGGACTCAAAGAAGTGGAATGTCGACTGAGAAGTTCATTGAATGAGCGGTTCTCGGGCACGGGCACTGCACTAGTTTTATAATAATACATTAATATACAGTTTGGGATCATATAAACATTAGCAACACTAATAGCTATCATCCTTGGCACCCAATGTAAGATTTTGAATAAAAACATCTTTATAACATTGTGGCAGGGTGGGCGTGGTTAGCCTCTGCTTGCAGAGAGAGAGTGAGCTGAGCGGCTCTCGGACCCTGAGCCACAGCTGTCATACGTTCATCAGCATCACGGTAAAACGTGATTGAATAATGGTTTAATTGTTTCTGATTGCTATGACAGTGAGCCTGGGCTTGAAAAGGGAGAGGCGGGCGAACAAACGGGGCTGGCTGGAGACGGAGGAAGTAAGCCACAGCCGGCAAAATAAAACAAAAGAAAAATAAAAGAGCTAAGCGTGGTTTCCGAAGCTTCTGTGTGGTCTACAAGTTATTCCCGAGAGGTGGCACTCGAACTTGCCACAAACATCTTCTGGAAAACTTCAGACCATGAACACAGTGCACTCCTACCCAACAGGTACTCTCGGAACAACTCTGAGCAGCACATTCTTTAAGCAGCAGCGCAGGCAATAAGGAGCAAACGAGAAAAAGGGGCGCTCCGTTATTGATGTGTGCATGTGATTGGTTGAGTATGAGACGTTAACGTGTTTTTTGAGGCCGACCATTGGTCTGACAGGACTTTGCGTACTCAATGCACGACACATCATTTGGTCACAATTTAGATAGGCCTAATTTAAATAAAAACCCTGCCAATTATGGCATACGTTTCCAAATTAGTTGCCCAATTAATACGTTGCCCAAAACAGAAAACACTCACCTAAAACAAGGGGAAACCAAGAGCCAAAACCAGTCTCAAACAGTTAAACTAAAAATCCCTCTCTAGGCCTGGGGAACCAGGCCCTTTTCTAGGGTACATTAACAAGGTCAATAAGGAGCAGCTGGGGTGACTGCAATCCCCTGCCTGTGTGTAGTGCCGGTGCTGTACAACAGAGGGCGGCACCCAAACTCCCTTCCTGGCACCACTAAGTACAATGGACACCTTCATATCCCACTACACATGTTTGCAAAGTTCAATTCCACTCAAAAAAAGTAAAATTCCACAACAGTGCATTCAACAGATTGATCTCACCAGTGTTAAGAAGCACATTGGTGTACAGTTAGTAACCCTTACCAGATTACAAGAACTATGTTGTTCCTGGTGTTGCAGATGCATAATGCTACCTTTTTCTGAATGTGTAATTGTTCCTTTGATGAAGAAGACTGACCTACAGGTGAACCCCCCAGGTTCTTAGCTAGGCAGTTAGTTAGTCTGTTTGCAGGGAACTCTTACCGTGGGACCCCCCCTGCATCTCCGTGGCCGGGGCCTGATCTTTCTCCTTCTGTACCCCAGTCCTGACTTGTGCCTGCAAACATCAGCACCCTCATATTATTACAACAATGATGGTGGTTATTATTAGCATATTCTGTGGCTGATTGCAGCTCTACATTTCTCTAGCTGGTAATGGTGGTTTTCTAGGCATGTTAATTAGCAGTGTTGGGGAAACTACTCTGAAAGCGCAGTTGTAGAGTATCATTGCTTTTGCTTCTTCTGGATTTAACTGTTCTGTTTACCAGTCCGTCTGTAACTCTGAGGTTCAACCGAATAATACAGTACATTACTACTTCACTCAGTTTAAGATGCTATTAAAGGCAGTCTGTAATATATTGTATATTGAAGCTAGCCTCACCTCATTAGCAGCTTTCGTCCAGTCAAGTTTGACAATAATGGTGAGAAAGAAACCAGCCAGCAGGAAAAGACAAATTAAGAGACCAGTCCACAAACCTGGAGACAGGAGCAGAGAAATTAGCTTCTGCAGACAGGGAAGACAGCCATACACAGTAGACTACTTTATATATGAAAGTGGGTGTTACAGCACTTAAAGGGATAGTTCACCCATTATGAAAACTTTTATATTGTTTTACAAACCCCAATTCGAAAAAAGTTGGGACAGTGTATAAAATGTAAATAATAACAGAATGTAATGATTTGATA
>CM040402.1:65476899-65517263 GCA_022702515.1 Ilyophis sp. 1 JC-2022
GTCATCTGCATTGTTGGGTCTGGTGTCTCTCATCTTCCTCTTGACAATACCCCATAGATTCTCTATGGGGTTCAGGTCAGGGGAGTTTGCTGGCCAATCAAGCACAGTAATACCATGGTCATTGAACCAGCTTTTGGTACTTTTGGCAGTGTGGGCAGGTGCCATGTCCTGCTGGAAAATTAAATCAGCATCTCCATAAAGCTTGTCAGCAGAAGGAAGCATGAAGTGCTCTAAAATTTCCTAGTAGATGGCTGCGTTGACTGTGGACTTCAGAAAACACAGTGGACCAACACCAGCAGATTACATGGCACCCCAAATCATCACTGACTGTGGAAACTTCACACTGGACTTCAAGCAACGTGGATTCTGTGCCTCTCCACTCTTCTTCCAGACTCTGGGACCTTGATTTCCAAATTAAATGCAAAATTTACTTTCATCTGAAAAGAGGACTTTGGACCACTGAGCAACAGTCCAGTTCTTTTTCTCCTTAGCCTAGGTAAGACGCTTCTGACGTTGTCTCTGGTTCAGGAGTGGCTTGACACAAGGAATGCGACATTTGTAGCCCATGTCCTGGATTCGTCTGTGCGTGGTGGCTCTTGATGCACTGACTCCAGCCTCAGTCCACTCCTTGTGAAGCGCCCCCAAATTCTTGAATGGATTTTGCTTGACAATCCTCTCAAGGCTGCGCACCTTTTCCTACCACACTTTTTCCTTCCACTCAACTTTCTATAAATATGCTTGGATACAGCACTCTGTGAACAACCAGCTTCTTTAGCAATTACCTTTTGTGGCTCACCCTCCTTGTGGAGGGTGTCAATGACTGTCTTATGGACATCTCAAGTCAGCAGTCTTCCCCATGATTGTGTAGCCTACTGAACCAGACTGAGAGACCATTTAAAGGCTCAGGAAACCTTTGCAGGTGTTTTGAGTTAATTAGCTGATTAGAGTGTGACACCATGAGTTTCCAATATTGAACTTTTTCACGATATTCTAATTTTCTGAGACACTGAATTTGGGTTTTCATTAGCTGTAAGCCATAATCATCAAAATTACAAGAAATAAAGGCTTGAAATATTTCACTCTATGTGTAATGAATCTATATAATATATGAGTTTCACTTTCTGAAATGAGTGACAAAAAATATTGAACTTTTTCACGATATTCAAATTTAGACCTTCCCAAGAAATAATATTAGATCAAACTGTGTAATCAATTGTTGTATGAGTAATGCTAGAGCTGTAACACGTTGAACAGTTTCAAACAAATGTAAGGTAAATCAGGAATTAAATGAATATAGTATTGTTTGTTTCCTACTGTTATTGCTTCTAACAAGTGGCAGGGTGCGTACACAACCATAACCTCTCCAACCCTTCTCCTGATCTGCCTGTGAACAAAGAGGAATACAATAATGGATAATAGATTTAATTTACATGGCACCTTTCATAATTTTTGAAAAAAAACTATGGAGAAGTGTCATCCCAGGGCATGCAGCAAAAAATGACATACTGCAGAGTACAGGAAAAAGTGATGTTTTATTTAGGTACAAGGGTGAATGACTAAGCTACATATTTAGGTGGGTTGTGTACCATTGTGATATCAATATTTTCATCAATTTTATGACATATATTGGATAGGGGTTTGGACCCATAGATATCTACCCCCCTATACTGATTAAAAGATAGTAAGCATCTCAACATCAACCAGGACAAATCTCTCCAGTGTTTCCTCACATAAAAACAAAGATCTGGGGTATTAAGATTCATAGACTGACATTGACATAAATTTGAACTAATTGTGTATATTTTATCTCTGAAGTGGACTGCAAATTCTTCACATTTGGAGTTGGTAAACATACTGTTAGACTTAAAAAAAACAGGGTTAATTAATGAGAAGTGTCCTTGTCTTGCATGTTTAATTGCCTTATTATAAATAGTCAGCTGTTCATGAAAAATTTGATAATTGACCATTCATTTATTCCTTCTCCATCTTCTTTCTGCTGTTTGACAGTTTCTCTTTAATTGTTTAATTTCCTTGTTTCTCCAGGGAGGTGTCGGAATAGAAGTAATCTTTTTTGGGCTTTGGTCTGACACGATGGACTACTCACTTGTGCAGTGTGAGTAGTCATCAAAACACACGATTTAGAAACTCATACAGTCTATGCCCAACTTTAGGCAAGTGGTTTCAGAAGGCAGAATAAATCGGTTGGCTGAAGCAGAAAGACTCAATTAATTTCTTATGTGCTTTCAATTTGAGGAAAAACAACAGTCACAAATTTACACCGTGAAAGTAAATGAAACCTTTGAGCCTTCTGGACATTCTGAGGACTAGAGATATTTGAACTGCGAGGGAAAGACACGGTAGAAACAGGGTGAACACTGTTAGAAGCATTGGTACTTACTCGTCATTTGTGAAGACATAGGCAATCACATCCTTTGATGTCCCAATGATTACTGCCATGCATATGGAGATCATAACTGTATACAATAGAAACAACAGGAAATCACTTGTAGCCTCTGAAACATAATGAATGCCCTAAATCTTTGATTTTAACTAGAATTAGATTTAGATTTTATTTAGAATGCAATAGTTTGAATTAAATTGATTACATTTGAATTAAATCTTTGATTTGAATGTTACTTCATTTTGTATGTAATTTTAAAAATGAATTCAATTTAAATTATTTGAGTTTAACTGAGTCTTCCATTTAATTTTGAATTAATTTGTTTTGATTTATTCCTTGTTGTTTTATGTATTTGTAGAGACAGTGTTTTCCACATGAGTTCATTGGCTTTTGGCACACCACATGTGGTGGACCAACAGCTTAGTAAGCTTTCCTGCAACCACTAGCCTCCACCCCCTCTTCAGAGGTCAACTTTATTTTTTTGTTTAATTTACAAAGATGTTGTGGTGGAGCCTCTCAGAAGGAAGGATGTAACAAGAACAAAAACCAAATTAAGCACATATATATATATATATATATATATACATATATATACAGTGAGCACCATAATTCATTGGACAGTGACACATTTTTGTTATTTTGGTTTTGTTACTCTAGCACTTTGAGTGTAAAAGGACACAATGACAATGAGGTTGCATTGCAGACTGTCAGCTTTAATTTGAGGGTATTTTCATCCATATCGGATGAACCGTTTAGAAATTATAGAACCTTTAGTATATAATCCCCCCATTTTTGGGCATCAAAAATATTGGACAGTTTAACATAATGTAGAATAAAGTCATGATTTTTTATATCTGGTCACATATCCTTTGCATGCCATGGCTTCCTTTCTGTGACCCAACAATATGAAAAAACTCTTGATATCTTATTTTCTGGTACTGCAACAAGCGATACTATAACCTCTCTGTATCTGAATGGATCTCTATCGGAATTGGGGGTGGGACTAGATTTAGCTGTAAATGACACTGGAACAGCATGGAACATATGGTTGACTAAATGGCTCGAAGTCATCAAGGGTCTGACGTATCAAACAAGCCTTACACCATCACTCTGCTGCCAGCTATGCAGTAGATATGGATGGATAACTTGAAGGGTTTCTTCTCCTGACTTATTTTCCATATAGTTCAATAGAAAAATGTGTCAGGCAAAACAACCCTTAAAGTAATCAGATGGGTGACAAATTAAAAGAAAAACCCCTACAGTGAGGTGGTTCAGTGGCTCTATTATGCTGTAGGTAGCATTTTCCTGGCATGGTTTCGGTCCACTTGTCCCCTTAGAGCAGTGATACTCATTCCTGCCCCTTAGGCATTTTATATTGTGTTATGGTTGAAACAACATTACAAACCTTACTAACCTGATGTTAGTTTGAGGGTATGTGACGGTTGAAAGTGAAAGGTTTATAAACATTAGAATGGCAATGCTGCAGCTCAGTTAAACATGAAACATTGGAATGACGTCTGAAATTGATAGCCAGTATATAACGTCAACTTCACGTTGTAAGGTGGTTGAAATGTTGAAAGTTTTTTAAACATTAAATTCACAACGTTAAAAATAGTATGTTGTAATGATGTTGCAATTTTATGGTCAATCTGTGACGTTGCATTTGAGGTATGTGAAGATTGAAAATGAAAGTTTATTCAATGTTGTAATTTAACAGTCACCCTACAATGTTGGATTTATTTCCCATGATGGTTGAAAATGAAAGTTTATTCAACGTTCATACAAAATCAAACGTCAAAATAATATTGCAATTTGACTGACAAACTCTTGATTTTGCGTTCCATTATGGTTGGAAATGAATGTTTCCTAAATGTTATTATAACGGTTGCGGCTTCGTGAGAAATAATGATCAGAATAATGTTGCAGATTGACAGTCATTTTCTAATGTTGGTACGTTTTCGCAATAACATCCTAATCACAATGTGTAATGGATTTATTGCGGCGGATGATCAAATGCAAAAGTAGGGGGATCAGAACAAGTCACTCACGCAGTGAGGACCAATAAAGGGAGTAACACAATAATAAATGCAAAGAAAGAAAAGACAGGAAACTACTTCCTTGTGGCTAAACAGCCAAACGAAAATCAACACACTAAAATAGGGCAAACTGGGGCGAAAATAGGGCGAATAATGAGTGAAAAACAAACGAAATCTCCAGAGCTCAATACTGGAGTCAAAATGGGAAACTTAGTAAAGAAAAGAACACCCTCGGCACATAAGTTTGGGCGGCCGAAAAGATATGAAACAAACAAAGAAAAACTGTCTCAGAGAGAACAGCAAAGAACAAAATAAATAGCACAGAACGCTAACAGGAGGAATAAAACCTATACCTGAAATAAAGCTAATAGCAAGTCCCTCGTGAACATAAATAGCACTTAATATCACAAGGTCGTTAGTACCTGGCTATACCTGACTCAATGCAATGTTGAATGACAAAGAAGCACTGGGGAAGCGGAAGTGAGGAACTTAAATACCCCGCAGGTAGAATCACAGTTGAAAACAATAATGAGTGAGCGAAAGCAAAACCCCAGAATGGAACGTGGAAAAAATCCGATAGATTCTCAATCGGGAAACCAGGACGAGAACCGCAACTAAAAATAAACAAAAACCCACGAACCATGACACAATGTTATATAGACAACATCAATACATTGTTTCTTGAGTCACTTTAGCAGTCACATGTTGTTTCACCATCAATAATACAACTTAAAGCCAACAGTGCTTGTTAAAAAGTAATAAATAAATAAACTTGGCATGACATCCCTTATAACAGGATCAAGGGTAGCCAACACACATCGTACTTGCTTTTATTTATTTATTTTTATTGACTAGATTACCGAGATTCAAACTTCGATTTGTTTTATGTTAACACGTGAGTATTACCGTTGCTGTATACCATTTCTTTAAAATGATGGTCTGATTATCGTCTGGTAATAGCTGCACTTACGACGTATCATTTTTGGCAAGCGCCATAATATTGCATTGAGTTATGTTGGTGATCTGAGCATAAAGACAGCTGCATCTAAACCAAACGGGTCATTTCTAATAAAAGTGCATGCTGGTACTACACGTTCTAGCTGTTTCAGCCAATTCCATCAATGGGAAAGCATTCACTTTCATAGTTTTACTGTGCATTGGTTGTTTGAAAGCTTAAATAATTTGACTTTGTATATTGTGTTAATGTCTAGTGTTCTGAATGTGATTTAAAAAGTTGACACACTTCTGTAGAAGTGTAAAACTAACAATTGGACACATGCATTTCATTTTCAGGTCAATTTTATAATACATGGGGTGACAGGGAGATTAAAGATTGTTTAGTGTTTATAGTTGTGTGGGGCTGGAAGTACACTGTAAAAGAATTACATATTTTTACAGTGAATTCAATGTGATATTTACTTACTTTTTAGTTTAGTTTAATTTAAACAGAGACATTTTATCTTATTTTATTCATTAATTTATTTATTTTTGTCAGAATTAGTTGAGTTCTTCTGCAGCTGAATCAAAAGTTTTGATAGCCTATAAAACCCTAAGCCTACCTACAGTAATGCTTACCTTTTACACTGAACCTAATATACTTACCTTTATACTTAGCTGCTACACCTACCTGTTGGGGGGTTCTAGATAAACCCAACTCCCTGTCATACTTAGCTGTAGAGAGAAATCCAAGCGAATCCTAGTACTTAGCTGTCCAAAAAAGGTTATTACACTACCTAATCCCTTACCTTGCTAGTTCTGTTATGTTCTGAGATTCTGTCTGTCTGTTTTGTATTTTTTAATTGTTTATTTTTTCTGATTATTTGTGGTTTCACTGTTCTGTTTTGTATTGCTGTCACTCAGTCTTCGTCACACTTTTCGGGAGTCTGTGGGGACTTCGGTTTTCTCTGTATTTCCTCTGTCATGCGCTTCCTTCATTACTAATTACATTTCATTGTAAATAATACTAAATAACTAACAACCACTAACATCTTAGAATTAGGGTCTACTAATCTACTAATGACTAACTTGTATATAATACTAATCTACTAACGCCATAGAATCAGGATTTTCTACTAATCTACTAACTTACTAACATCATCTTCTTTCATCGCGGCAGCTGTCTCTCTTTCTGCCTGTTCTATCGCTAATTATCTTTCTTTGGTTCCTCTGTTAGCTACAGCTGACTCTCGTTTCCGCTTTCCATTTTCTAATTGTATGCACTTGCATAACTACCCAGTTCATGGTCAAGTCTGTGTAATGTGTGAATCCGGCCCGCGTATTACGTGTTCCCTTGTTATTTTATTATCTGCTAATTGTTTTATTACATGCACTTGTCTGTCATTTGTCCTTCCCAATTCCTCACACCGGATCCTCATTGTTTCTTCTCTCCCTATATTTATACTTTGTGCTTTCAGTCCTTTGTTGCGAGTTCCTCATTGATAGTCATCTGTTCCTAGTTTCTGTCCGAGTATCTGTTTTTTTCCCCCGAGTCATCTGTTCCTAGTTTCTGTTAGTTTTGTAGTTGTTTTCCCTGTCCGTTCCCCGTTGTTTATTTTTGTGTTTCCTTGATTTCCTGGTTTTGACTTCTGCCTGTGTTCTCGCAACCTTGAGTTTGGACTTTGATTTGGTACCTCTGCTGTGCCATCCTGGTTCCGACCTCTGCCTGTTTTGTGACCACTCTTTGGACTCTGTATTTTGTACCGTTGCCCCATCATTGAACTTCGGTATTTTGGTAATCCATGCCTGCTACTGGGTCCCTCTTTCCACCCGTCCTTACAGAAGGAACTCGCCAGTTGGGACCCAGCAGGCATCCCTCCATCATAGCGACTCAAGTTTTTTGAGGACCCCTTTTTTAGCACCTACTGCTATGAGGAATACCTCAAGGATGTCTGGGGGCAGAACCCTGAGTTCGCTCGCCGGCATGCCGACCACCACCCATCACCCCGGACTCCTTATCAACACATCTCCCACTCCGTTAGGCTCGGAGTCATCACCCTTCAGCCGGTCAGCTCTGAGCCTGCAACCCTTCTGAGTACCCAACCCCAAACGTCACCCTTCAATGGAACCCATCTAGCCCTGTGTACGGGTAACTATGGGCCCAGGAGAAAACTAGAGGGTCCTGGTTCCCGGCTCCGTCGACAGATTCCGCTACCCGTCGACGGAGGATCCATTTTCCGCCCATCCTGTCCCAGCCCTCCGTCCGGTCCCAGCTCTCCTGTCCGGTCCCAGCCCTCCAGTCCGGTCCGGTCCCAGCCCTCCAGTCCCATCTGGTCCCAGCCTTCCTTTCCCGTCTGGTCACAACCCTCCTGTCCAGTCCGATTCCAGCCCTCCTGTCCCATCCCGTTCCAGGCCTCCTGTCCCGTCCCGTTCCAGGCCTCCTGTCCCGTCCCGTTCCAGGCCTCCTGTCCCGTCCCGTTCCAGGCCTCCTGTCCCGTCCCGTTCCAGGCTTCCTGTTGAGCTGAGGAGCCAGCTAACTTCCTGTCCTGAGCTGCAGAGCCAGCTAACCTCCTGTACTGAGCTGAGGAGCCAGCTAACCTTCTGTCCTGAGCTGCAGATCCAGCTAACATCCTGTCCTGAGTTGCAGAGCCAGCTAACCTCCTGTCCTGAGCTGCAGAGCCAGCTAACCTCCTGGCCTGAGCTGCAGAGCCAGCTAACCTCCTGTACTGAGCTGCAGAGCCAGCTAACCTCCTGGCCTGAGCTGCAGAGCCAGCTAACCTTCCCTCCTGGGCAATGCAGCCATCGCCGCCGGCTTCCAGGGCGGTCCTGTTTGCGCCGCCA
This sequence comes from Ilyophis sp. 1 JC-2022, assembly GCA_022702515.1. Lineage (NCBI taxonomy): Eukaryota > Metazoa > Chordata > Actinopteri > Anguilliformes > Synaphobranchidae > Ilyophis > Ilyophis sp. 1 JC-2022. The sequence continues at coordinate 65,485,114 of CM040402.1, forward strand.
TCCACCTGAGCAGTCCTGTCTGCGCCACCATTTACCTGAGCGGTCCTGTCTGCGCCGCCGTCCACCTGAGCAGTCCTGTCTGCGCTGCCATCTTCCAGAGCTGTCCCTTTTGCGCCGCCGCCATCCTCCAGAGCTCTCCCTTTTGTGCCGCCGCCATCCTCCAGAGCTGTCCCTCCTGCGCCGCCGCCCTCCAGAGCTTTCCTTCTGCGCTGCCACCATCCTCCAGAGCTGTCCCTTCTGCGCCTCCGCTGTCCTCTAGAGCTGTCCCTTTTGTGCCACCTTCCGGTCTTTATTTCCCCCCTCCGGACCCCCTCCACTCACCCACCCTGCTCAGCATTCCGGACATTATGAACTGTTCATGTTTTCACCCCTATTCTTTTTCATCCTCTTGAACCATTCTCTCCTTACCAACAGTCCTTACAAGTTCTAGTTCACTGAAACTGAAGCCAAGTGGCACAGCCGCCGTATTGGAATTAAGGAATTTGCTTTTATGGGTTGATCTAATTACTTGTGTTTGTGTTTTGTGTTTTACCAAAGATGAAAAAAGCCCATCTACCCCTGCCAGATCAAGTCCTTCCTCAAGCCCATGCACATCTAGATGTTCAACCTCATCTTCAGGACCAGCTGCATCTAGATGTTCAACCTCATCTCCGGGACCAGCTGCTGCCAATGATTGGCACTGTCGTTTTTCTTTACCTTGACAGAAGATGCCCGCTGACCTGATGACAGCAATTGAGAACAAGGAGAGGACGTCGCCAGGCTTAAGAAGAAAGATGGTGCGAGTGATTGTAAGTGAGATCTACAGAGCGTGTAAAACTCCTATGAAGAAACATCTCAGTGAGATAGACAGAAAAGTTGTAGCACAGTACCCAGAGTCCTTCAAGGATATAATAGAAGACTAAGTTGTTGGCACTGGATTTGACTCGCTGACAAAGCAGCTTCTATCAAGAATTGAAAATGTCAGGCGTGAACATGTTCCATTTCTTAAAAAACAAAGCAGCAGCTGGATGATGGTGATTGTACCCCTCCCACCAAAAGAACTGCATGTGAGGACAGTTATGGGTGCATAAATTGGAGGCCCGAACGGCTTCCAATATCTGAAACATCCCAAAGTCAAATGGAGCAGAAGGAGGAAATTAAGACTTTACAGTGAAGCTGATCACCAGCAAGATGACCTCCACATACTTCACATAACGGCAAGACGTCATTGCTGGCATGCATGCAGATGAATTGACCGAAGAGTGGCCATTCTTGTTTGAATTGAGTGGACTGAAAGTGCACTTTGAGCAGTTGACTGGGATTGTCTTAGATGAGAAATTTGAGGAGGCACTAACAAGCAAGTCAAAAAGAGTCGACCAATATTTTTGGTCCCGTGGCAGTGAAAAGCAGAAGACAACATGAAGAATGCTGTGTGACATTGATGAAGCCAAGAAAGAGCTGAAGTCTGAAAGCCCAGATGTACCTGGTTTGCTGCTCCTGGCTCATTTCAACGAGAATGAGAACGTCTTTCTGCAAGTGGAAGATACATGCCTGCCTGCTGAAGTCAACAGAATTGCCCTTCCAGCAACACCCTGCATAGTATTCTGTGGTGAGTGAGAACTACAGTAGCCTCTGTATTTATTCACACCCTTCATAAAGATGAAGAAACAAGATTGTATATGATTAACAATTAGCATTGAAGATATTAATATTAGTATTGAAGAATACAATTTTTTGGGCATAAAAAATAGCTCAGTACTTGTATTGTTAATTTTATACAATCTCCTTTCTTTATCTTTATCAAGGGTGTGAATAAAAATGGAGGCTACTGTACGTCTGATTTGATGTGAACATTGTGCATTGATTGTGGGGAAATGGGAGTAATAATAAAAAACCATGCGTGTTTTGTTATGTTCATTTTATTCACAGGCAGAAGCCCCCTTACTGCCTCAAACTTCATAGTCTCTGTGAACACATCTTCTGATGTTCACATCCTTCTACAACCTGAACATCGGATATCCAGCAGAGTTGGGGTCTATGCTCAAATTTTTACAACGGTAAATTGATAGTCAATATGATGATTAAAGACATTGTTGGTTATGATATAATTTTCAGTAACACTTGGCAAGCTAAAATATGAATTCATGCATGTTTTCCTGTGTATATATATATTGCCTGTCCTTCTTTATCCTCTGTTTTCTCCAACAAAGGTCTCCGATGGAAACGTCAGCAATTAAGTTTACTGTGTTGCAGTGAATTCCTCCTCTTTCCTAAAAGTAGATTTTTTTTAATGTTTTTGAGGTGCGTGCGTCTTCAAAATAAATCAGGACAGAGGACAAAAAAAGAAAAGAAAGAAAATAAAGAAACGAAAACAATCAAATCCCAATCTCTTTTCCCTTACTTCAAACATAGCTCACTTTGAGGGAAAGACTTAGACTTTTTTTTTTTCCCAACTCCAAATCTGCAAGATGTCTGTTCAGCCCAAATAGTATCCTCAGCACCATACTTTTATTTACACTTACTAAGGCCTCCACAGACTGTGCTCGTCATGGGCGGGGGGCGTGGCGGATTCATATCACACCACAACACTTTATGGACAAACTGCCTCCTTGGCAGTTGACTTGACTTTCCCATCCTGTGAAGTGCACTATTGTTGTTTTGGTCCCACTTTATAATAGGAGGTCCCAATACCTGAGTATTTACATAATAACCACAATGTAACCTCTGTGTAGGTACATATTGTTACATGGCATTAACACGCATGCATTTTGTGATCCTAACATCAGCTTTGTAACTACACAAGCCACAAACAGTTCAGTGCAATGCACCTACACATGAGTTGCATTGTACATGTGAAGTTATTGTGTAATTACTCAGGTATAGCGCCCCTAATTGTGAAGTGGGACTGTTTTTTTGTTTTTTCATTAAGCTGACTTTTCCTGTTAGTGACAACCTAAAGATCAGCCATGTGAAGAGCACAACATCACTGCAAGTCACCCTGGCATAGGCATAGAAAGTGGCATTTCACGAGTGAGTGATTAACGCAAAAGGAACAGTTATTTAACCTAACTTAACATTACTTGGTGGAAAAGCAGTGCCAGCATGATATATAGAAAGGCATGAAATGCTCATTTATATGCCTATGCCAGGTTTAATTGAATTCAGGCGAAGTTCGGATGAACACTGTATATACAGTATATCAATTCAGAATCCAGACTTTGTAAAATTGTCTCTATTGATGTGAGCTGATCTGAAACAATGTCAGAATTAATAAAACAAACTTTCTTCAAATCATTTGTACCAGTCTACAGAACTTTAAACTAACTATTTCTGGCTGTGTTTATACTTACAGAAGTCTGCTTTGCTTTCATTGTCAGTCATTCGTATGTGTTTTGGACCCTCATGCTCAAATGTTAACATGCCAATGTAATTAATAAACCTGCTGCCAGTTACTTAACTCTATTTTTCATTGACATTAAATTAATTTTGATGTCAAGGTCTGTCTAATTTGAAGAAGATCCTTATAGAAAATAAGAGTTGATTTTTGAATGTAAGAATAGTCTTATTTGAAAGGGATTATGGTGTTAAACCAGGGCCAATGTCAGTAAATGTACGGTAACTAACCTTTTAAAAACATTTAAATGATATTTATTAATTAATTATTTTAATTAATTATTAATATACAAACAATATTATTAGAAGGGGACTGTCATGTGAAATCAGTGCCAATACCAGTAAATTAACAGCAATTAACCTTTTTAATAGCTGAAATAATTTTATTTTATTCTTTAACAAGGCTCATTTGAAGGGAACTCCTGTGTAAAATTACTAAAAAATAAACATTGGGTAGCATTGCTTTGGAATAGAGCTTGTTTCATGTATGTGAAGATTTATTGTTTGTTGTAACTTGACCTAATTTTTTAGGCCTACTTTTATTATAGACAGTAGCTTTGTATGCGTGAGTAACTTGGCATTTTAGTACGTTGAAAACGTTTTTTGTTGAAATATCATTTATTTTTGTACTGTGTTTGTTATGAGTAACTGATCATAACAATGCATATACATTTATGAACCATAAGATAATTAAATCTAGCGAGAGATGCAAACACACATACATTCTAGCTAAAAGAAACACAAACCTGGATTCAGAAATTTTCCCTTTACCATGAATTACAAATACATTTAAGTTTTAGTCATATTTTTAAATGGATTACCGTACTTGTTTTTAATGGGTTATTGTAGTCATGATATACCTACTAATGGTGTGTATGTCAGTAGACTATCTACCTAACATCATTGTAATAACTTGCCTTTTGCAAGGTAGCTACAGTAGCCTATAAAGTTCTTAAAATATAACACTAGGAATGCCACAGCGGTCACAAAGAAAATCAATAAATCTGCTTTCATGAAATCCATATAGCTCTCCCTTCGTGACTTTTCCTAAGCGTATGTTTTGAACATTCTGATATAATTTGAATATTAATATTGCATAAGGAAATAGTTATAAACACTTAAATGGCCATGAACAGTGAAATAATTTATCTTGCCTGCATAATTGATAATGTTCAAACATTTGCGACGTTTGATCAGTAAAGTTGTTGCAAAATGACAAGGTTGCCATACGTGATTGTGTTGCTTAGTAAAGAATCATTATTCATTAATATACTGTATGACTTATGCTAGATATAAAGGGGGAAGCTACATAAGCTACCGAGAAAAGTGACAAAGAGCTAGAAAATGCTTCCTTTGTGTAGTACCAGGTAGTAATGCAGCCAGTGAGAATGCTCTCAATGGTGCACCTGTAGAAGTTGGTGAGAGTTTTGGCAGACATGCCAAACTTCTTGAGTCTCCTCAGGAAGTATAGGCGCTTTTGTGCAGTTTTTACTGCCGCGACCGATTGCCTGGACCAGGAGAGGTCATCACTGATGAACACACCGAGGAACTTGAAGCAGGAGACTCTCTCCACTTCAGCTCCATCGATGTGAATGGGGGCGTGACCCCCCGCCCCCTGTCGCTTCCTGAAGTCCACGATCATCTCCTTAGTCTTGCAGACGTTGAGAGAGAGGTTGTTTTCCTGGCACCATGTTGCTAAGTTGCTGACCTCCTCTCTGTAGGCGGTCTCATCATTGTTGGAGATGAGACCCAGGATGGTGGTGTCGTCTGCAAACTTAAGGATGGCGTTGGAGCTGCGTGTGGCCACACAGTCGTGTGTGAACAGGGCGTACAGGAGGGGACTGAGTACGCAGCCCTGACGGGCTCCGGTGCTCAGGGTCAGTGCAGAGGAGAAGCGGTTACCCATTCTCACCACCTGGGGTCTGCCCGTCAGGAAGTCCAGGATCCAGTTGCAAAGGGAGGTGTTAAGACCCAGGATCCTGAGCTTGGGAATGAGCTTAGCGGGCACAATTGTGTTGAATGCTGAGCTGTAGTCTATAAACAGCATCCTCACGTATGTGTTACCCTTATCCAGGTGGGAGAGGGCGGTGTGCACTGTCAGGGTGATGGCGTCGTCCGTAGATCTGTTGGGACGGTATGCGAATTGAAGGGGGTCCAAGGTGTCAGGAAGGGAGGAGCAAATGTGGGTTCTGACTAACCGCTCAAAGCACTTCATGATGATGGAGGTCAGTGCTACAGGGCGGTAGTCATTCAGGCAGGTGATGGAAGGTTTTTTTGGTACGGGGACAATGGTTGTCTGTTTGAAGCAGGTGGGGACTGCAGACTGTTTCAGGGAGAGGTTGAATATAGAGGTGAATACCTCCGCTAGCTGGTCAGCGCACGCTCTGAGGACACGGCCTGGAATGCCATCTGGCCCTGGTGACTTCCGAGGGTTTACTCTTTTACAAGCTCTCCTCACGTCAGCCATCGATATGTACAGAGTGCAGTCATCCTGGTCCTCAGCTAGTTTTACAATAGGGATGGTGTTGCTCACCTCAAACCGTGCGTAAAAGGTGTTGAGCTCGTCAGGAAGAGAGGCGGCGGGCTGGGCATTACTGCTATTTCTCCCTTTGTAGTCTGTGATGGAGCGCAGTCCACACCACATGCGTCTGTGGTCGGAACTGTGGTAGTTGGACTCCAACTTGTCCCTGTAGGCTCTTTTGGCATCTCTGATGATTTTCCGTAGGTCATATCTGGACTTCCTCAAGGCCTCCAGGTCCCCAGATCTATAGGCAGAAGACCGTGCTCTGAGCTTAGCACGGACATCACCATTAATGTCTTTTGGCTGGGGAAAGTCCTAACATTGACTCTCGGGACAACGTCATCTATGCACTTGGAGATGTAGGCTGAGACAGAGTCTGTGTATTCATCAATGTCCCCATCAGCTGCAACACAGAACATCTGCCAGTCTGTGGTTTCAAAACAGTCCTGCAGAGTGGCAATGGATTCCTCACTCCAGCGTTGAACTGCTCGAAAAAACGGTTTTTCCTGTTTTAGACGTTGTCTGTAGGTTGGGAGGAGAAGAATGGAGGTGTGATCCGCCTTACCAAAGGCAGGGCGGGGGAGGGGTTTATAGCTGTCCCGTAGTTGAGAATAACAATGGTCAAGAGTCTGATCACCACGGGTAGGAAAGTTAATATGCTGGTGATATTTAGGCAATACTTTCCTCATATTAGCCCTGTTGAAGTCGCCAACAACAATAGAAGCTGCCTCAGGGTGAGCGTTCTCTAGTCCATTAATTACTCCGTAAAGGTCCTCTAGTGCGCGCATTTTATCCGCCTGCGGGGGAATGTAAACTACTGTGATTATAGCGGAGCTGAATTCCCGAGGGAGGTAGACTTTTATAGTTAAGAGCTCCAGGTCTGGTGAGCAGTGTTTTGTAAGTACTGCTACATCCGAACCCCAGCGAGAGTTAACCATAATGCAGACCCCACCGCCTCTGCGTTTGCCTGACTCCGTAGTTCTGTCCTGCCGGTAGATGGAAAATCCAGCCGGGGTAGCGGCCGAGTCAGGTACCGTCGGGTCTAGCCAGGTCTCAGTAAACGCCAGCACGCAGCAGTTCGCAATGTCCCGCTGGAAGTTAATCCGTGCGTGTAGTTCGTCCATTTTATTGTCCAGGGATTGAACATTTGCCAGTAAAATGCTCGGTAACGGCGGTTTGCAGTATCTCGTCCGTGATCTGCATAGGATACCGGCACGTTTGCCTCTTCTCTTTCTCCTCCGTCGGCGTATTGGTAAACACAACGGCGGCAGGACAAAGGAATCACAGCACGTACTCCGGTAAGTTGAGAAAAAGTCCGTGTCCATCTCCGTTATTCTAGCAGAAGTGTAAAATATCGCTGTCGGTCATTGATTGTAATGTTAGATATTACTGCCCTACAAAGGCAAAAGGCCTTAACTTCCCAGAGTGTAGAACTGAGAAAAATGGCTTTAAAGTTTTATTGTTGCCCAGCCAAATGAGTTGTAGGCAGATTATGTGGCAAATGTGGCAGTTGTCTTTTTATGAAGTTATTTTATGTACATATTAATCCTGAGCTAAAACTTGACCTTTGACCCTTATTCGGAAGTTAAGGTATTTTGTCGTTGTATGGTCTACAAAATGATAAGGGGTCATGCCAAAGCAAAAGGCTGTAACTTCCATTTGAATACTAGTGATGGGGCGTCAAGCCTCTGTGGGGTTTATCACTATGTAAAGTGGCCAGTTTGTGGGGAGGTTTATTTTTCCAGTAAAAGTTTTTGGTGGGTTGAACTGAGATAATTGAGAAACTATATTTTTGGGAGGATATACATTTTTATAGCAGAGATTCAACCAATAAGAGAAAGTGGAAGATTTATACATCAATTTAAATCATCTTAAGTGCTTTTTAGTAGGGGAGTGAAGTAACTCTGACAGCTTGTGGGAAATGTTAATGCCAAGATATCAGATATTGGCAGTGGAGAGGGGTAGAGGGAGTTGCTTCTGCATTGCAGCACTCCAACTATTGTCATTGAGGGGTAAAATTGTTGATTTTGTCCAATTGACAGAATAGTCAAAGATGTCCAAGAATGAATTAATGAGGTTGAAGACTTCTTGTAGAGACAGCAGAGGATTCTGCATGTATAACAATATATCTACATAGAAACAGATTGTATGGGTTGAATTTGGGTTTGAATTGAAATAAAGTTAACATTTTGACAGATAGCAACAGCTAGAAGTTCAATTAATATTGTGAATAGTGAAGGAAAGAGTGGGCATCCTTGTCTTGTTCCTCAGTGTAGGGTGAAGCTTGCTGAGGTAGCGCCATTTCTGTCAGGACAACTCACGTATTCAAATTACATGTTTTAATGAATGTGCTGCATAATTATTTTTGTTTGGCACTGAATGGATCTGTTTTAGTACTACTCTGGACCACGGGCATCTCCCCCGCTAAACAGAAGATGACCAGAAACCCACCGTACTAAAGCAGATCCAAAACAACAAGTGGAAGCTGGGGTGGTGGAGGGTGAAGCCGCAAAGCAAACAAAGGGCAGTGTAGCAGTGAGCAGCACAGGGAGGACTGATTCTTGGTTTAAAAAGGGCGCTTCATTAGAGGTGTGTGCATATGATTGGTTGAGTATGAAACAAGAGTTATCCGACAGAACTTGCTATGCACTTGGTCGTTTGCGATGCTCATTAGTTGTGACTGCAGCTATAGGTGATTTGTAGAGTGTTTTTATCCAATTAATAAATTATTCTCCAAAACAAAATCTTTTCATCATATGAAAAATAAATGTCCAGCTCAGTTTGTCAAATGATTTCTCGGCATCAAGGGATGTAATGATAGCATTGCAGTCATTCTTTTTAGTTATTTAATTAGACAGGCGGCGTGTGTTGTTTGATGATTGTCTAACTTTAATGAAACTGGATTGATCAGTGTGGATTAGGAGTTGATTACCGGATTCAATTCAGGTTGCTAGTGCTTTACTTAAAGTCAGAATTGATGAGAGAGAGAGGGCAGTTCCTAAAGCAATTGGTTGGATCATTGTTTAATGTAATACAGATATCAGGGCTGTATTCATGTGGGGTGGTATATATGAGGTAGATTTTATTTCCTTTATCATTCTGATGAAAAGTGGCGAGATAGTTTTCAAAAAGTGTTTAATTGTTCAATAGAATTCAATAGGGAAACCATCAGACTCCAGGAATTTATTGTTGGACATAGAGTGAACTGCTTTTTGTAATTCAGTAGCTGAAAGCTGTCTGTCAAGTGGTTTTGATTATTCTTGAGTGAGTTTTGTTAGGTTGGAAGGTTTGGTAGGCTTAAGAATGAATAAATAAATAAATGTATTTCCACTTTTGGTTCACTACCTCTATTTTCAATTGACTACAGTTGACAGCATTTATGGTGCCCAGACAGTGTGGTGCTTCTTTCTTCCTCATACCTGTACATATTATGGAGACCTTGCTGGACAGACGAGCCTGCTGTGCATTTCCAGCTCCCAAAGCATTCCCAACTCTCACGCTGGCAGCTATACCGATGCTTACAGGAATCTGAAGACATATACAATTCTGTTACTTATAGCATGGATCTGTGTCAGACATGTGTCTATTTAGTACAATCACAAAGCCCAGTGTGGGAACCCCTAACTTAGAGGAGTGCATTGGACCTGGCCCTGCTGCTCCTTGGACAGAATATAGTGATGATGAACGATTGTGCCACCCTGATTTCCCCAAGCCCCCTCTTCTCAGAAGTCGAAGTACATTAAAGCACTGCAATCAGACAACCTGCTAATTGGGCTCTTTAGAATTAATATAGTTTTAGCAGTTTATATTTAGGATATATTTACCCTGTATGCAATACCAGCCAGCTGATCGAAGATTGACTGTGATCCCAGCTCCACCTCATCTATCAGACCTACAGTGAAGATTTTGTCAAATGTCAATAGGTATATTAAAATAAATATCAGTAAAAGGCTTATGACCACATTATTTATGGCTATTAAAGAATGTATTGTGCACCAAAAAAGCAATTCCATCTTGTTCAATTTCAGTCTATTTATATCTATATATTCCTGTATGGAGTCGAAAAGGGTTCCAGTTGACATCAGCTGGAACCCACAACCAGTAGGCCTCAGAAGCCTGACGCAGAGCAGAACCCTTTGCCCAAACTGGATTTATGGATCAAAGCGAAATTTCTCTAAGGAGAAAATGAATGGAGTTTCACTTCATCGTCCCTGTCACAGTCCGTGATTTAAGCTGCCGTTTAAAACTTGGACATTTTTATCCGGACACATTTCTCTCTTAACCCTCCTGTTATCCTTGGGGTCAATTTGACCCCATTCAATGTTTGACGTATCTAAATAAATGGTTGACATTATTTTTTTTGCTTGTTATTTCATGACTTTTCCTAATTCAATGAGGACAAATGGGTAAACGTAAAATTAACATGATGATATGTTTTTAATGTCCTGTACACACTTTGTACGCATCAGTGTTCCTTGGGGTCAATTTGACCCCAGGCTACTTTAACTGTATAAAACATATAAAAATGTCAACATTTTACACATATTTGTTTTGATTGTTTAGGATGATATTGAAGTGACTATTATATGCAAATGTATAATCTTAAAAGGTCCCTAATCTTACATACCATACCTGCAGTGCGAGAACCACTTATAATGCACAGGGGGGAGGGGAGAATACCCACGAGAACTCTGATATTTCCAGCCAAATGGGGAGGGGGTGGGGTGTGCATATAACCCACATCGCGAGAACTCTGATATTCATGGTTCCTGCGAGGACATTGGCAGTTAGGGGAGGAGCTAACATATAAAAGCTTACATAGCAGCCTTCTAAACCATTTCTCTTGATTCTCTGTGTGGTTTCTCTTCATGTTCTCTGTCAATTGAAAATGACCTCGAAGAAAAGGTTTTCTGTCAGTGAAGTTTTGTCACAGCTCTTTGAAAGTGACATAGAAGAGAATGTGTCTGAGACAGAGGATAATGTTGAGGAGGATCCTGATTATGAGGCATCCTCCTCTGATGAGAATGAGACTTTTGGTGCAGATGCTCCTGTTGTCTCTCAACCACAAGCAGAGACGTTACTTTCCAAAAATGGAAAGTTATCATGGGGAAGTGGGGGTAATGTTTTATTTAAATGGTTATTTAGGTAGTCAACAAAGAAACATAAAGCACCTGAAACATAAATTTGGGTAACAGTTTTGATTATGATCATTTTCTGGAGGTTTAAACTGCTGGGGTCAAAATGACCCCAAGGATAAAGGGTGTAAAGTAAATTTGAGGATAACAGGAGGGTTAAATGGCACTGGATCCACTGAATTGGAATAGTTAGTTAGCAAAAGTGTTTCCCGCTCTCCTTATCCCTATATTTATCCCAACTTTATCCCTCTCTCAATCTTTCTTTTTGTTTTCCCGCCTTTTTACCCATCTCTCCGTGGTGCTAGCTAGTAACATTAGCATCACTCACTCGTCAGATAATATATCGAAAAGAAGAGTTAGCTAAGATTTTGGCAAATAAACCATGCCTTGGAAATGGTTTTGTCGTATTGTTCTGTGGCTGGTTACAGTAAAAAAAATAACTAGAACATTACAAGAACAATGGTACTTACAGAGTCTAATACAGACTCGCCACAGAAACGGAAACTAACCGCAGGGGAAGGAGTTAAACAAAAGATCGGGAACAAAACATCCCTGGTATGAGCCAAAATCATAAACAACCTCAAAAGGAGGCAAATCTCGAATAAACAGCAAGAATAATAAACCAGCAAAAAAGAAACCTCACGCACTAACTAGTAGGCGTAGACAAGAGGTATATAGAACAAAAAAATAAAGATCCGAAGAAAATGGAGAAAGGAATGAAAGGAAATGCGAACCTGTATCTTTAAACTCTGTAATGAAAAATAGTTTAAAACCACACGATACCAGGCAGCCAAAACAAAGAAGGAGAAACTGATAGGTAGAAAAAGAAAGAACCTATCTAACCCTATATTTGCTAAATCTCTAACCGGACTTGCTGCGTTCTCAATTTTGACAAACCAAGAATGCAGTGACCGAAATTCCTAACCCTATACCGACTTCGTTGTCAACATAACAAATGACAATATTGAAGTGAGGAAATGCGGAAGTCCTAAGCATTTATAACCGGCGGAAACACAGCACAGGTGTGGGAAATTATTGTCAGGCGAGAAGCAAACACCAGAACGGAGGCGGAAAAAATCTGATAGAGCTTAAATACTTAAAAATAGACCAAAAACCCACTACCCGCGACTTTTCATTTTTACCCGCGACTGCACTTTGAAAGTAGCCCAATTTGGCGTGAAAACCGCGGACATGGCAACACTGTTAGCTCCGCTGGAGTGGAGGATGCCTGGACACATGTATAATTAGAGGCCAGGTTAAAGCTGCTGCGGTAGTGGGCCAATCACAAGTCACATTAAATCGAAGAACGCTTGCGATGATTGGCTGCATGCGAAACAATAAAATTGTGATTTTTTTTCTAGATCTGTGTACAAAAAGGATAGAATGCAGGTATCGTTTCACTGGAGAAGTTTCGATGCTACTTGGTACTGGGTTATTTTGGTCGATACCTTAGTACCGATATCCAGGCCGATTGTGGGTTGAAACCCATTTCCAGTCTACCCTTTTTTTTCAGCATACAAGAATAAATAGATATAGATAGAATTTTAACCAGACTGCAATGGAATTGATTCCTCATACTTTTTTGGTTCTCAATACATACCTTAATAACCGTAAATAATGTGGTCATAAGCCTATTACTGATTTTAATCACTTAAAAAAATATATATATACAGGTGCAGCTCAAAAAATTAGAATATCGTGAAAAAATTCAATATTTTTTGTCACTCATGTCAGAAAGTGAAACTCATATATTATATAGATTCATTGCACATAGAGTGAAATATTTCAAGCCTTTATTTCTTGTAATTTTGATGATTATGGCTTACAGCTAATGAAAACCCAAATTCAGGGTCTCAGAAAATATTAATATTACATAAGATCAATAAAAAAGGATATTTTAAACAGAAATGTCAGCCTTCTGAAAAGTATGTTAATTTCTATGCACTCAATACTTGGTTGGGGCTCCTTTTGCATGAATTACTGCATCAATGCGGTGTGGCATGGAGGAGATCAGCCTGTGGCACTGCTGAGGTGTAATGGAAGCCCAGGTTGCTTTGATAGCGGCCTTCAGGTCATCTGCATTGTTGGGTCTGGTGTCTCTCATCTTCCTCTTGACAATACCGTTCAGGTCAGGCGAGTTTGCTGGCCAATCAAGCACAGTAATACCATGGTCATTGAACCAGCTTTTGGTACTTTTGGCAGTGTGGGCAGGTGCCAAGTCCTGCTGGAAAATGAAATCAGCATCTCCATAAAACTTGTCAGCAGAAGGAAGCATGAAGTGCTCTAAAATGTCCTGGTAGATGGCTGCGTTGACTGTGGACTTCAGAAAACACAGTGGACCAACACCAGCAGATGACATGGCACCCCAAATCATCACTGACTGTGGAAACTTCACACTGGACTTCAAGCAACGTGGATTCTGTGCCTCTCCACTCTTCCTCCAGACTCTGGGACCTTGATTTCCAAATGAAATGCAAAATTGACTTTCATCTGAAAAGTGGACTTTGGACCACTGAGCAACAGTCCAGTTATTTTTCTCCTTAGCCCAGGTAAGACGCTTCTGACGTTGGCTCTGGTTCAGGAGTGGCTTGACACAAGGAATGCGACATTTGTAGCCCATGTCCTGGATTCGTCTGTGCGTGGTGGCTCTTGATGCACTGACTCCAGCCTCAGTCCACTCCTTGTGAAGCGCCCCCAAATTCTTGAATGGATTTTGCTTGACAATCCTCTCAAGGCTGCGCACCTTTTCCTACCACACTTTTTCCTTCCACTCAACTTTCTATAAATATGCTTGGATACAGCACTCTGTGAACAACCAGCTTCTTTAGCAATGACCTTTTGTGGCTTACCCTCCTTGTGGAGGGTGTCAATGACTGTCTTCTGGACATCTTGTCAAGTCAGCAGTCTTCCCCATGATTTGTTGTCACAAATTGTAGACTAATAAAGATACAACACAGAGTTTCTTGTTCCCACTCATAGTTTGGCTGCAGGAGCAACAAATGTCTCAGTTGAGCAAAATCTTGCCGCCGGCGCCATGGCCACTAGGCATCTGCACAAAGGGGTTAACCGAATGAGTCACCCAGAAGCCTAGAGTTTTTGTTATTTAAATAATAAACTGGAGCAACTGACTTTCAGTGGATACTACAGAAATGGTACACAGTATATTTTCCACGCATGGCTCCCATTGCTTAGCTGAGCCTTGGACATAACCATTTTCCATTACTTGGAGTAATAGAAAGTTGGAACACTGTCATCCTTCTGCAAAGGTAATCAATTAATCAATCAGGTAATCAATTTGACGCAACAGCCGGTTACCTGCCAGGAATGCCCCAATCTCATATAACCACCACTCCAGACATATCATGAACATGCTGGGTATGGCTAAGCGGAGGAAGGATCCCCATTCCTGCAGGCATTCCACAGACCAACCTAAAGGGGTACCAAACATGTATGTATGAAGCATTCAAGCTGCCACACATATGACACCCTATGTTTTACTTTCCCACAAGCAGAATTTGCCAATACTGTAATAATCTAATATGCATTGTTATGATCTGGGGTCAAATCAAATCAATATTTATTTGTATAGCGCATTTCACAACTAGTTACACAATATGCTTCACGGAAAAACCCAGCCTAAACCTCCACAAGAGCAAGCCAAAGGCAACAGTGGCAAGGAAAAACCCCCTGGTGTAAATAGAAAAAAACCTTGGGAGGAACCAGGCTCAAGGGGGGGAACCCATCCTCCTCTGATCGGCTCAGGGTCTAGGTCGTAATGACCAGCATGGTCAAAACAGCCAAAGTCCATGTTAAAATGGACAGCACTTAACCCTTTCGCACGTACCATCACATATATGTGATCATTCCAGACATGGCCCAAACGCGTACCATCACAAATATGTGATTAGAACGTTTCACTGGAACGCTCCGTTGAGAATGAGGTCACAATGGTTTACTGCCGGCTAAACAGACACGTCACAGAGGTGTGTATATTATGGAAAATAAACCATCAATTTGCGATTTCAGAAGCTGAAATGAACGATAAATGACACATTGCTGTGCATCGAATATCTTCGTTACATCAACACTGAGCAAGCTAAGCAGTTTGGTGGTTTTTAACCTCACAAGCTAACAATTTCATCCTAATGTAAACGTGCAAACATGATTCCAGTGCGGTACCTAGTCGTTTATTGTTGTACTGAAATGCAAATGTTACTATGTCAACGTTAGTTGTTATCCGAATAGTCATCTAGTTTAATTTGCAGTGTACGCATATGGGTTACTACGTAGCTAGCTGTATTATACCGACGATCTCGCTTACATTTACGCTTACATCGTCTATTTACGAATGACGCAACAATAAACCTGTGGGCTAACCCTAGGACTAAACACACTGTTCCACAAAAACATTGTACCAAATAAACATCTTTACAACATTTACAGTAATGTAAGCAGCAAATACCCCCTAGCCTATAACGTTGATTTAGCTACAGTTTGCTAACGTCAGTGCTAACCAAGCTGTCAAAATGAGCTAACTACGGGCTGACAGAAAATATAATATACACAATCGTATAGCGATTACCCTTTACAATGTTTTACATCATGGGTAAACTCATCCGTGATCAAAATAATTGACGAAATACTTGAAAAACGCATTTTCAAAAATAATCCGGCAGTAGGCTAATATTGGTATGCGGTGCTGCCATCTTGTTCTTCCGCATTCAACCGAAGGCTAGTGCTGTGACGTAACAGTTGAATTCTAGAACAGCTGTAGCAGACAAAAAATAACCCACGCTTTTGGGCCGTTGAAAATATTTTGGAACTTACGTGTGAAAGGGTTAAATACACAGGAATGTGTTTTAAAACGCAGGTGACAGATGGTGAGGTGGAGTGCAGTACTAGTTGTATCTCCCTTGCACCTGAACTCACCTCCCCAGGTGGGCTTATGCAAACCCTTGCAGAGAATGTAGGCAAACAGGAACACAGCCAGGCAGTACTGGGATATGGTGTTGGCTGCAGCTGAACCACTGTAAATAATATCACATTTATCTATTATTCTACAAGCCAGAAAACTATTTTCTCCTCAATCTGTAATGCCTAATCGTATTCACCAGGTCTCATTGTTTCATCTACCAATTTGGGAGAGCACACAGGAGCATGTGCTCTCCTCAGTAGAAATATCTGGCGTAGCTTCTTATAACACTACAGTTCACAAGACAGGCTCACACAGACATGAGTCGGAGGAATGTGCAGCTCAACAGGTGCACTTGTGGGTGCTTGAAAACCTGCCTTCCCTGGGTGACACCAGAGACAATTTTGTGTCACTCTATGATATTTACAGTCACAGTCCAGATTCAAAACCAGACCTTGGGGCCCATATATGCACTAGAACAGTGCCTTAACCGGATGAGCACTCATGCAGCTGGAATAACAAAAATAAGTTTTGTTTTGGTCTCCATTATCAGCGCCCTCCTTCCTACTACCGGCTCACGGTTGTGCACGGGTTGTGCAGCGGTAAATTGAATACTCACACTACAGAAAGGTCCAGTACGAACAGCAAGACGTAGTTGATCAGTGCATTCAGGACATTTCCCACAATTCCTGTGATCACCTGGGGCCATATTATACCCTGAAATGTGTGCTTTATTAAAATGACGCAGAAGGAAAGAACAGCCATTCATATGTTGACGACGGCAGCAGCTAGTGCTTCCTTACCTGACATTGAAGATACTTTCCTTGTAGCTGGAACAGGAAAGCAGCCTATAAAGAACATATATTTAGTAAAATTTAAATCCATTAGTAAATGAGGTTCCAAATACAGTCAAGGGGCCCTATCTTACACCCGGCGCTAAGCGGCAGTAACCCAAACGCAAGTGTCTTTGCTAGTTTCAGACCGGCGCAGGTGTCATTTTAGCATCCAGGTGAACTCTCAACCACCTTTCTACCTGTAGTGAGAGCAGAAATATAGCCACTGCGCATGTACCAGGTACCTACTTTACTGTGAACTACAATGGTCAAGAGCACTTACAGTTTAGGGGTGGTGTCAGACAACGCCAGTCACACTGAAAAAAGTTATGACTGGACCGGAGGCAGGGTTGCCAGATCTTGCAAGAGTTTCCAGCCAAATGGTGACTCCAAACTAGGAAAAAATATATTTTCAACCAAAACCAACGTATTTTAAGTAGAAATCAACGTATATTTTTATGTTTAAAGGTGTGTGCTTTGTGACTTCATTTTCCCCTGTGACTGCACCTGGAAAGTAGTCCAATTTGGCTGTCAAACCGTGGACACGGCAACACTGAGCGGAAGGGCTCTGTGAGTCCTGCACATACAGCGTCTCTTCAAGAGGCCACATTACTCACTAGTAAGTTAGCCACTAATGTTCAGTTCTACTGATAAACATTTCCGAAACGTTTGCACTTGCACTTTTTGCTCCTTTGGCATTTGTTATAAAAAAAACCTTTTAATAAAAGAATGATCTCGCAGTAATCAACCTGGGAATTCCCTTTTTTTCAATAGTAGTGTGTGGGCTTCTCACCAAATATCATCTTGTGATGGTGCAATAATTCTGACATGTGTCCCATCTATAGCACCAACTACACCGGGTAGTCCAGCTATGGCTATGAAGTGGGCTTTGTTTCTTTGTAGTTGGCGAACATCAAGCGGAAACCGTATGAATTGTCGGACGATGTGGGGTCTTTACAGGGTGTGGCTAAGTAGCATAGAGTTGTCAGAACCTTAATCTACGGTGTTATTGGGTTGTTTCTCTACTATTTGGGTTGCTAGCTCTACTATTATCATAATACCCTTGCGATTAAGGTGATACCTTTTTAAAAGCTCAGTATCATTAAATGCTTCTAAAATGTTGACACGATTACAAGGCGGATTGCCAGAAGCAGCCATTTTTGGATTGTTTGTGATTTGGTCTAAGTGATTTAGGAGTCCTTTTGACTACTCCTAACTTTTCACAGATTTAGGTTTGGTTTTAGCACTAAAACACTTTGTGAAATACTCTTAGACCAGAATTAGGACTGACACGCCCATTATTTTGAAGAGTTTCTCCTAAATCAGCAAGTTGGGAGCTACTTTTAGCCTTAAGATGTTTTGTGAATACGGGCCCTGGAAAAGTATGGAAATTTTGGTGAAAGTATTGAAAAAGTATGGAAGTTTTGCTCGTAGTAATACATAGCCTACACAAAAAGTTCACAAAGCACTCAAATATGACGAAGAAAACAAAATAAACACTTGTCCCCCTTATCAAAAGGTACACATGTGCACTCTTGTGTTCGTTCGAGATGACTGTCTGCCTGGATGTCACCCTCAATCCATTCTAAACCAATACAAATCTTCAACCCATGGGGATGAAAAGCCTGAGCCAATTAGGGCTGGGATGCTTACCGAAATACCGCGGTATTTCAGTCACGTCATGCTCACTGAAGGGCTGAGTTGATCACCGCAGTACCACATGTTTTGCTTTGTTTAACTGTCAGTCAATTCTTGCTTTTGAAAGTTATGTGATCTTAAATAATTAATTATCATAGTCTACATTGTCTTCATGGCACCACATCTTTTTAAACAATTAGGCAATTGCGCCGAACGCTATAGTCTACAAATGTGCAAAGTATAGGACACTTGTATAGGCTATTTGGTAATGGCCATCAGCTCATATAGGAGCATTTTGGCTTAGAGCCAGATGACAATGGTAATCCGAAAAATTTGGACAAGGCTGTGTGTCGGGTATGCAGGGTAAAAAAGAATGTTACGAGAGTATAACGCCACAAATCTTGCTGCGCACCTCAGAAATTTTTCTGACAGATACTCAGAAAAATGACACGAAGAGAAAGTGGCAAAAAACAATTTAGCTAACAATGGTGAGGAACTCGCGAAGAATGACTTGGAAGACTGGGTTAAATATACAGAGGGAAGACATAATGGGAATAAGGTGTGCAGAGGCGGGGAGGGGAGATAGCTCACAAGTGAGAACAATGAGGGTAACAAAGACCAATAAAACAATAACGAGGGTAGAAGTAAAACACGGACTGGATCTCATGTAAACACAATGATAACAACAGACCCGGAGTTAACAGGTAACAAGTGCACAGCTCGAAGGGAAGAAACGCGGAAGTGGACATGTGGAGAGAATGCAAAATCACAGATAGATACAGGGATAGGATAACGACGGAGAATGACTGCTGCAGGTAGAAACTCAAGATAAATTCGTAATTAGTAATGTTAGTAGAAAATTCTAAATCCCTAATGTTAGTAAGTTAGTTGTTTAGTATTATGTACATGTTAATTTGTTAGTAGGTTAGTACTAAGTCTAATCTAATAGTTAGTATGATTAATATGTTAGTATAATATATAAATATGAATTAAGTCGGAAAAAAGAAAACGAGATACGAAATACAGAAAAAACCCGAATGTACCAAAATCACCCGAATAGTGCAATGACAAAGACAGGGAGTGGAATCTCGGGGAACACGAAACAAAGACAGACAGATGAGACTCGGACAACCCACGAACAGAGGGGATGCAATGATTATATGGAAAATAAATACATGAATGAAAATGAAAATAAAAATACAAAACAGACAGAACTCAGAACATAACAAGCAAACATTTACATTCGTGAGAAATCATGAATCATAATGGTTGTGTAACGTAACTAGCTAACGTTAAGTAGTAGCTAGCTTTCTAGCCATTAGTGTTTGTCTAATGGTCACTTAGTAGTGATGTACTTTATATACAATACGATATATTGTTTGTTTTACAAACATTAGCACTTCAATTAACATCAGTTTTATGTGTGTTGCTAATGTAACGTTAACGTTATGTATGTAACGTTAGCCGCCTACTGCAGTTGGATACTATATCTCTGTTCTCAAGTCGGTCTTTTAATGTTAGCTTACTAGCTACCATTGTTTTTTGTGGGGTAGGGGGTGATAAATGCATCCTTTTGGCCTGGTCAGTAAATAGCAGAGGAGGTTTCTCTAAGACAACAGGTGAAGCAGTGCTTCACCAAAAAAGGGGTGAAAAAGAACATGCATATCACACAATCACACACAACATAGGCTTTCTTTAATATTGAATCATCACCCACTTTCGACTTTCCCTTGTGAAGCAAAAATAAAGTGCTTAGATTCAAAAGTATGCCTTGTATCTTCTTATATAGTCCTGTGCTTGTATCATGAAAAACAGCGCCACTCTTTGACTTTTAAAAGGAACTTCAGTGAGGCACAGTGTCTGACTGCTTCACTTGACCATTGGAAATCTATGGGGGACTTTATAAAACATGATTGAGCCCACCTGTGAAGCACAGCCTCACTAAAGTATTCAATAGAGTTCCAATCATGCGTGTTCTTGTGCGCATTCTCGTCCTGATGATTGACATAATGTTTAACCATTCAGAACACAAGTTCAGTTGTCCACTGTCCAGAATCATCTTCACTGACAATTTTGAGTAGACCATTACTGTGTTACTGTAGAGCGAGAGAGAAAGGGAGCGAGAGAGAAATGTATTCAATTGTTATGGTTGTGGCGTTGTTTTGTGGTGGTGTTTAGTGGTGATTCGTATTGTAAATAGTTACATTTCGGGTTGCAGTGTTAATAGCGAGCTAATTGCTAACATTAGTGATTTAACTAACGTTGCCTAACGTTAGCCTAAACTAGCTCACTTTTTGTAACGTTAGGTTTTGCCGTTTCATTTGGCTGCATTTTAAAGAAAATTTGAGCCGCTCGCTCCAGAATGTAAACATCCTGGATCGGATTCTGCGGGATAAACGTAACGTTATTTTCAATCTTTAAACTGTGAAGAAAGATTGAGAGTGAAGGCGGATGGGAGACCGAACCTTATCTTATCCAGTGAGTGGGCTCGGTAAGTCAGAGCTTTAAAGTTAAATGCTCGTAGTAGCCTACGTCGAGGTGGATTAGTTACAGACAGCTTGCTAACGGAATCGCATGTATTGCTGGCCATGTGTGTTGTTTAAAGAAAAGCCTATTATTTTTTATCCAAGTGTGTTGCTACAGGAGATGTTCAATGTTTGCGAGAGATGGCTTTCATTATTTAGGCTACGTAATTCAGGTCTCTTAAAATTAATGCAAAATCGAAAGAGCATGACAGTAGTGTAACCGTGTGAATTGAGTCTGAGAATGATCATATTATTGATGAAGGTGCACGCATAATAAAATAACGTTAGTGCGGAAAACCGTGACATTCCTGAGAGGTTGATCGATGCGATTCTTCAGTTGCCATGAGCTGGCATTTAGGGGAATAACGAGAGTGAAAATTGGGATAACAGAGCAGGGAGTTGACAGCTTCCTTCCCACTATGATGACGTTCAGGCTGCACGCTTAAAGTCGCCCTCTGTGTTCTCCGGGATGTCAAATGGCCTATTCGCACTGGACTAGGGTATTAGGCTACCTGGTGACCTTATATGATTTAGGAATTATCCTCCGACGAGTTTCATGTGACGCATTCGCACGGGATAAACGCAGTCAGTATTTCACTCAAATTTACTTATGAAATCCCAGGGATTATCAACAGGTAGCCTACGAATGAAACGTAACATTTTGTGGTAGGGTGGTTTTAGGCGCAGCTAGCAAGAGAGAGAGTGAACGTGGATGGTTTAGGGAGCCGGCACAGCTGTCGGCAATCAGGCAATTGGTGACGATTGATTGTGGTATTGTTTGTATCAATTGACTAATTGCCTTGATTGTTCAACAGTGAGCCTGAGAGCCTTGATAAGGCGCCCGCGGGGGTTGGAGAGGGAGAGAGGACTGGACACAGGGATGTGTCGTGTGTGTGATATACATAACCATTCAGAGAAATAAAAGGAAGTTCTCTGAATTACGTACTGCCGTGTCTTATTCCCCGAGCAGTAGCGCTCACTTCGCCACACATTTCTATAAAGTACTTCCATATTCTGCAAATTATGTATGCAAATTGGTGTGTTGAAGTTGGCTACGAATAGGCTACAATTCCTTTCAATTCAGTCATGTTAAATTCAGCAGTAACATTTAAATACTTTTGGTATAAAATTGCAACCAAAATGTCAGAATTAGCAATAATAATTTCCACCGCAGCTTCCATAAATCTCAACTCGGGAAAATGAAGAAAAAAGCGGAGAAAAAACAAGGAATCCTTGCTGGAAAAAATATATCAATCCAAATTACTGAGATGCTGATTCACACAGGACTAATATTATCAGGTGATCTGTTTTGTGCAAAATATGGTAGGTAATTTACGGTGGGAAATTTAAGACGACCTCCACAAATCACATGAGGTCCCCAGGTAATACTACTCCAGTGAATAGGGCATAAGACGATTCAAAATTATCCGAACGAAGCTATTTCAGCTACGGTGCAGGTGGATTTCAGTATTTATCTATTGAATATGCATAGGTGATTAAATTATTTGGCTGCTAATAAATGAGTGTGTCCATAACTACTTGTCATTGTATTCTATCTGGTGTTATTCATTTGAGAGAAGGCAGCTCAATTTAAATGGTACAGCCATAGTGATGAGTTGTCAAGCAATATAAACCTTTTCTGCCTATAGCTGGTCAGTTGATGTAGTCAGTGTTAAACAACTCAAATATCGGAAAGATCAGTTTTACAGCAAACATAACCTGATTATGCTGTTTTATGAATCTTGTGCCATGTGTACATTTTATATGATGACTTGTTTTTCTTTATAATTATGCCAATCAACCATTATTGCCTGTCATATTTTTTATGAAATGCTAATAAATCATAAATTACATTTCAGTGTCCTGACCTTAACCCCATTGAAAGTCTTTGGGATGTGCTGGAGAAGACTTTACGGAGTTTGACTCTCCTGTTGTCAATACAAGATCTCTGGCAAAAATGTATGCAACTCTGAACGGAAGTAAATGTGACGTTGCATAAGGTTGTCGAAACAATGCCACGACGAATGCGCGCCATAATCAAAGCTAAAGACGAAATATTATGGTCACTCCGAAATTTAAGCTCAGGCTTACTACATCAGTAATTTCTTTTAAATCCCTTTTTAAAACGAATTTTTTTAGACAAGCTTTTAACTGAATTTTAATTAGCCATGGTATTTAGGTATTTTATTGCATTTTATTATACTGTATTTTACCTTAATTCGGTTTATTTCACTTGTTTTCTTTTGTTGTTGATATTTTTCCTATTCTCTATCCTTTTATTTAATGTGTTTTTATTTGACTGTGAAGCACTTTGTTTAAAAAAAAGTACTATAGAAGTACAAATAAAAAAACATTTTAAACGTCTGTTACAAAATGTTGAAAATGTTTTATAGTAGCATTGTGGCTAGTGTTTTGTTATATGCTGTTTGTTTGGGAGGGAATATTACAAGAGAAGATGCCAACTGTATCAACAAACTAATTAAGAAAGCAGGGTCAACGCTTGGCTTTGGTCTGGACAGTTTAGAGGTTATTTTTTAACGGCACATTTTAAGGAAGTTTGAGAGAATTGAGAGAAATTAGAAGATTATAGTCATCCCCTTTATGGAACTCTTACGCAGTATACTAAGTAAAGATATTGACCATCATTGAGTAGGTTGGCAGACCTATTCACTGTCATTACTGTATATTAGTGTGTATAATAATAATTATTATTTTTATCATTATTTATTTAAAAAAATGTTGTTTATTTTTTGTTGTTGTCCATTGTATGTACATTGCTAGTGGCAATCAACACATTTGGCAATCATTCACCTTTGGGGATGAATACAGTACATTCTCTTCTATTCGATCACATTGTATTAGTTTCCGTTCCACCTGAAATGAGAGCGGAGTTCCCGTTCCACCTTAAAAGTCTATTGCGAATCATTGGCCATGTCAACTCATTGCTCTAATTTAATTTAATATTTGACTAGTTGAAGTTGGCACTAGCATTGCTGGGAAAGCGGAGACAGTATACAGACGCATACAGTGACATAATGACATGTCTCTCTAGCCCGTGGAAAAGCAAACCGGTTCTTAGAAGGTTTGCAAGTTAAACCAACTGCGAACCGCCACTAGCACCAGCCCAGAATCAGAACTAGGTTTGTGTCGGTGGAAAGGGGGTAATAGTCTCCCCCATGTTTGGGCATCAAAACATATTGGACAGTTTAACATAATGTAGAATAAAGTAATACTTTAAATATTTGGTCCTTTGCATGCCATGACCTCCTGATGTCTGTGACCCAACAACATCAAAAGACTCTATCTTATTTTCTGGTACTCTTACAAGCGATACTATAATGTCTCTGCATTTGAATGGATCTCTATGGGAATTGGGGGGTGGGACTAGATTATGTAAATTATGCTAGAACAGTATGGGATACATGGTAGGTAAAAATGGCTGTAAGTCATCAAGAGTATGAGGTATCAAATGAGCCTCAAACGATCACTCTGCTGCCAGATATGCAGTAGATATGGATGGATCACTTTAAGGGTTGTTTCTCCTGACAAATTTTCCTATTGAACTTTATGGAAAAATAAGTCAGGAAAAGAAACCCTTCAAGTTATCCATCCATATCTACTGTATTTCTGGTAGCAGAGTGATGGCTTAAGGCTTGTTTGATACATCAGACCATTGATGACTTAGAGCCAATTAGCCAACCATGTGTTCCATATTGTTCCAGTGTACTTTACAGCTAAATCTAGTCCCACCCCCCAATTCCCATAGAGATCCATTCAAATGCAGAGAGCTTATAGTATCGCTTGTAAGAGTACCAGAAAATAAGATATCAAGAGTCTTTTGATGTTGTTTGGTCACAGACATCAGGAAGTCATGCAGAAGATATGCGACCAACTACTAAAAATGATTACTTTATTCTACATTATGTTAAACTGTCCAATATTTTCTGATACCTAAAAATGGGGGGGACTATGTACAAAATGTTCTATAATTTCTAAACGGTATCAACCTCATTGTCATTGTATCCTTACAAACTCAAAGTGCTAGAGTACATAACCAAAATAACAACGAGATAATCAATGTTATTCAATTCACCTGTCACCAATATGTTTTAATGTAGTGGCTGATCAGAGTATCTGCCTTTGAATATGTGTGAGTGAATTTATGTAGGTGCTATGTTTGGGAGAGAGAGTGTGTGTGTGTACTCACAGGCAGTGCAGGCATAAAGATCTTCACATACATCTGGGACAGCCTTATGGGGTGACAAAGAGCCCCGTCAGAGTATGAAGGAGCAAAACAAAGAACACAACGAGAAACGATAACTCGGCTGCATCCTGTTGCTGAGAACAGTTATTTTAAGTTGTTTAAATGCAACAGGATTTCAGTTAAAGGGCATAGACATCCCTTACTTACCTGGCCAGCTCTGGGCTTTGCTTGAAGGCCAAGAGGATGGACTCTGTATTTATAAGAATCGCCCAGCATGGGCAACAAGTCAGAAGTAAAATGAGAATACCCGTCTGCAGAATGACCCCCACTCTCTTTAAGTTACTGCTCCCAAAGGTCTGCAACGAAAACACAAAAACAAATTATTCACTTTAAAAAGTGTGCCGATACAAAAATTTCATATAAAGTGTCAAAAATTTGATTATCTTGGCCAAAATTTTCATGATATACAATGTTATCTTTATATTTAGTGAAATAAGTTGAAAGTCTTAAAACAGTACTAAAACAAACTTCTATGACTTAAAAAATACTAATTTATACCAATCAGACAATATCTGTTTCTAAAACATGATTTATTGTTATGTCAAAATATTAACCTTTTGGCCATGTCAATAAGTAGTTTTAACAAAATAATGGTATTCATAAGTAAATATATATTTTTTAAATTCAACAAAATAACATGCAGATCATTGAAGTACTGTAAATGTAAACATTTGACCTGCATTTTTGAACATAAGCCCGAAAATAAAATAGTTACTGTTCTTGAACGCCTTTGACTACAGGCATGGGCTGCGGTCCAATCCGTTAAATGTTCTGCCCTCCCGCACTTCCCCTCGCCACTTCCACTTGAGAGAATGTGACTCAGCACCGAAACAACACAAGTAGACACTCGAACCGACAGGGGAGCAAGGGAGGGAGCGCGGAATTGTTCCATTTCAATTGGACCACACTTGCACTCCGAAATTCGCCAGACCATTTGTGTAAAACTTTCCAATAAATTGCATAAGACAGCAAGCTCCAACCAACATCTCAATTTTTATTCTGGCAAAAGAGCAAACAAGAATATGATTGACAATCAATGTATTGATAGACAGCACTTAAAATACCTCATAAGCAGGAATGGGGAATAATACACTTGTATGTTACGAAATACCTCAGAATCAAATATATTAATAAACTGGAATCAAAACATTGGATGCATTGCCCAGATTGGTTTGCGAGTAGCACAGAAGTATAAAACATAAAAAAGGCGAGCAACCTGTATTGAATATGAAATCCAAGCAAAATGTATTTTTAATATTGCGCATAAGCTTGCACTGGCTCATTTGCTGGATACTCGCTGAACTGCAACAAGCTGATTATGTAGCCAGCTAGTTATCGTTAACTGGCCTGAAATAATCATTCTAATACTCAATCCTAGTACACTGCCTGGCCAAAAAAAAGTTGAACACTCTAATATTTAGTTGGACCGCAGTTGCATTCATTTTTGGCCAAGATCTTGTATTGACGACGGGATTGAACCACTCCATAAAGTCTTCTCCAGCACATCCCAAAGACTTTCAATGGGGTTAAGGCCAATTCATGTGTGAAAATGATTCCTCAGGCTCCCTGAACCACTCTTTCACAATTTGAGCCCGATGAATCTTGGCATCGTCGTCCTGGAATTATCAGGGTAGCGTATAAATCGAAGGACCGAGTGCGACAGTCGGGTTCTGAACGTGCTCCTGAAGGAACACCACTAAAGTGGGAGGGGAACCCACAAAAAAGAGGATAATAAAACAAAAACCTGCTTTAAAGCGGGCGAACTCGTAACACCGTGAAAAATAATAAACTCTCTTGCAACGAGAGAAAATCCGCTACCAAACAGAAAGCAACCCAAATCGGACGAAAGGCTCTGAACCTAGAGCTTAGTAAAGAAAAACAGAGAAAGACTGACCTCTAGCTCTCACGAGTGAGAACCCGAGAAACAAACAAAGAGGTGGAGTAGAAACAACGAAGACAGAACTGTCCAGGACAGAAAGACTGAGAGGGAAAAACAAAAGGGCAGAGGGTAAACAGAGCTGGGTTTCCTAGCTAAACTCTAAAGACACCCAAAGTCCCATGTTACTTCAAACAAGTTGAGGTAAAGCAGTCGATTCGAACTGTAAGTCCTATACCGTAAATTACCGGCTTTCCTTGTCAAGTAATAGACAATATGGAAGCGTAGAACAAAGAAAACGCAAGGTTTAATTAAGGAGCGGAAATGCGGCGCAGGTGAAAACACAGAGTAGCAGAACAAGCAAAAACACGGGACGGATAACGAAAACCAAAAGAAAGAGGACGCTACACGAGCGCTCCACAGTGAAGCGGCCAAATAAAAAAAAGCAGACTGAGAAACCATGACAGGAATATTCCCATTGATGGGAATATTCAGGTACTCAGCTGACTTCATTGTATTGCTGCTGAGCCTAGACCTGACCAATTGAAGCAACCCCAATTTGGCGAGACATTGTAGGATAACATGAAACTATTTACTGGAAATTAGTTTTCAGCAATTTTATCAAACCACTAAATCAATGTTATTTCCTAATTTATTCAAAATTTCAGTCCTGCAATACAAAAACTTTTAAAAGATCACTTCGACTTGGGTGCCGCTTTCTCTATTTTTAGAATTTTTCCCGGGAGATAATTATGTAAAAAAAGGCATTCAATTTAACTCCTTTGCGCAGATGCCTAGTGACCAGGACGCCGGTGCCAAGATTTTTCTCAACTGAGACATTTGTTGATCCTGCAGCCAAACTATTAATGGAAACCTCAAACTCTGTGTTTTATTTTTATTAGTATACAAACTCCCCACCCAGTCTATACCTACCCATGTGTGACATAGTGGACAAAAGTGTCTATGTGTGAGTTCATAAATAAATTTATTCATCATATAACATTTGAATTCCGTCATAGCAACAAGGTAAACCAAACAATAGCCTGACCGTATTCCAAAAAAGTTGTGAAAAGCCCTGCTCACTCACATGCAAAATAAACATGTGAAATTATTGTCTCGTTATACCACATATTCTACGATGAATATCTGCTATTAATGAAATATGAAATAAATATACAATCCTACCATTGGTTTTACACATAGAGATGTTCCTTTCAAAATTCAGTGGTCATTTATTGTCTGGTACAATCCATTTGAGAAATATACAACACTTTATACCGCTATTACACTATCTGAAATGTCAACTCGTAATACACCCCATGCCCTCCAAGCCTGTCTCATTCATTACAGTTAATTTTGGTTTAATTGTTATACAATAGAACACATTATAACCTTACCCCTTAGGCATTTTTGCCCATGCGACCGTCTATGTAAAGTTGTTTTCTGGTTGTTTGATTTGTATCAGTCATGACCAAAAATAACTGGTTTCCACAACGTCTCAATCTTGACCATGTATGAACGTGAACTAAAAGACGTAATTGCATTGATAACATTATCAGGACGATTGAGAAATGAATGCAAGACAACTGTAACGATCCCTTCAACTGGTGTGGACCCAAATGCAGGACTCGGAGACAGACTCAGGAATAAGCTCCAGCAGAGCAATTTATTCAGAATTATACGACACAAGAAGGGAGAGAGCTGGGTGAGGGTCTGGAACGGGGTTGGGGCTATGAAGGGGCTGAGCAGATGAAATGGGAGCTGGAGAGGGGCTTGAGCTGTGGCAGACAGACCGGAGACAACAGAAAGCGGGGGCTAAAGCGGGTGAAGACAGGTTAGGATAAGCAGGCTGGCGGGGCTGGGAGACAAGACTGAGAGCAGGTTAGCAAGACTTTGACAAACAAGTTCACGAGGCTAAGTACCAAGACTACAAACAAGCGAAACAACGAGTACAAACTGGCAACGAACATGACAAAGAAGGCGATATAAATTGGGAAGAAGCAGGTGAAGTGGAAGATCAGTAATGAGTGCGGGCGTGAGGAATGTTAGCGAGTGTAATGAGATAATGAAAGTGCGTGCAGAATGCGAGTGGAGAATGCGAGTGATTGGTTGATGGATAATGAGAGGGGAATGGGAAAACGAGAAGGGAAACCACGCCCAGCCTGCACAACATGGAAGAAAAACATGAAAATGTAAACACATAACGAGAAACGAAAGGAATGGGGAAAACACGGAGAACAGGGAATTGGACTGACTGGAAGAGAGGCGGCGAACGTAAGAGTAACCCCCCCCTCCAAAAGACGCCTCCAGGTGTACCACCAGGCCGGAACTTGTGCCGGTGCTTGAGGTGGAAGTCCCGGATGAGGGAGGGGTCCAGGATGAGTTTACGGAAGACCCAGCTACGTTCCTCCCAGTCCACCAGGTACTGGTAGTCACCTCCCCTGCGGCGGATGTCCATAATGAGGTGGAAGGTGTAGGTGGGTGCGTAATCAATGATCTGGAGAGGCTCGGCGGGAGGACTGAGTGGGCTGGAGGCGACGAGTTTAACCTGACTGACATGGAAGACGGGGTGGATCTTCAGTGCAGGGGGTAATTTTAGTTTGACAGAGGAGGACTTGGTGATGGTGAGGATGGGGTAGGGACTGATGAAGCAGGGCTGGAGCTTGCAAGAAGTGGCTTTGAGAGGGATGAGGATGCGGACAACCAGACTTGTTGACTCGGGGTGTACTGAGGGGCTGCGGTCTGGTGAAGGTCCACCAGGCATTGGTTGCGGGATGTGGTGCGGAGGAGTGCAGTTTGTGATGTCCTCCAAATCTTGCGACAATGGAGGATGTGGGCCCGGACAGATGATATAGCAAACTCCTCCTCCTGGACCGGGAACAGGGGGGGGCGGAGCGGAGCGGATACAGATGGCATGACATCTGGGGCTCCAGGCTTGGACGGGAGCGGTCTTCGAGTTGAAGTGAGGGTTATGCAGGTGGAGCCAGGGTTGGCCCAGGACCAAAGAGGACTGGGAGGATGGAATAACCAGGACCTGAATTTGAAGTTTGAGTCGATAAAATTGGCGTCGGTTCCAAAGTCGACTGACGCTGACAGGGTAACGAACTTGGAGTCCCACAGGAGGGTACCCCCTAGTAGAAACCGGGACTGGGCAGATGAGGTGGTGGAGATCTGGCTCGCCAGGAAGCCCAGATTTATCGGCGAGCCGCCCCTTTTGGGCGAAATGAACCAGAGGACGCAGGCGGCCACAGTAGAGACAGAAACCAGTGAGCACTCTCCGGCGGCATTCGTCTGCATCCAGCGTGGTGGCACCCATCTGTTGCATGGGTTCCTCTTCCAGCGGGTCCAGCGCCGAAGGAGTGGATGGAAATGAGGGTCGGGACGGAGACCAAACTGGAGACCGGGGCGCAAGTGTTGGCGGCCCCTGGCGACCCATCCTCTCTCGGGCATAGGCTCGCAAACGGTTATCCAATGAGGTGGCGAGCGAGATCAGGCTATCCAGCGAGCTAGACTTTCCTGTGTAGCTAACTCATCCTTCAGGGTTTCAGGGAGGGTGTTGAGGAAGGCCAATTGGGGAGCAGAGTCATTCCACCCGGATTCTGCCACGCTGTGATTCCCCTGGCAGAGCTGGAGGAGGCGCTGGGTAGCATCGCGCCCACAAACCAGGTGGACGAACACACGGTGCATCTCGGAGACGAAGGTAGCAAAGTGAAAACAGGCGGGCAGCTGGCTGTCCCACACAGCAGTAGCCCACTTCCGTGTGCTTCCCCCCAGACAGGCCATGATAAATGCTACCTTACTGGAGTCGGTGGAGTAGAAGGCTGCTTGATGATTCCATAGAAGGAATTATCAGAGGGCGATCTACGGAGGAATGCAAATGTAGCATAACACCCCGGTTTTATAAAAAAAGAAGATGCGCATCATTCTTTGAAAAAAGTGTATGCCTATTTTCTAGCTAGTGGTGTGTGTTCTGTGGCACAACATGATCATATGTGCGTCTGGAAATGTTTAGGCTACTTCTGGCGTTTAACGTTCAAATCCCACTCTGCAGCATCTGATTCTTTTTGTCTTTTATAAATTATTATTCTTGTGAAGAGGATAATGCTTTCCATCGGAAGATATCAAAAACCTAAACTGATCAGTGAACTGACGGCAATTTTATAAGAACTGCGGCAGGCATGGCAAAAGTTTTTTGAAAAGGTGAGATACGAACTTGCATCACGACAAAAGATAGAACCTAAAGCGGGAGAAGCAACTGCTTAAACCAATGCGCTACCAGAAAATTCTGAAAAAGAGCATGTCCTCAGGCTTTAAGAGTTTTTGTGAGGGCTCTATGCTTTAAGGCAAAGGGTTTGCGCGACTGTAGGGTGTGGTTGTGAGGGCATCGTCCTGGGTGCTCTTCTTCTGAACTTTGTGAGGACTATATTTGTTCTGCTAGTGTGGCGTTTAGCTGAAACATTGGTAGATCGAAATGGTAACGTTATATAAACAGGTTAACAATGGCCTTAGCCTTGTGGTTTGAGCCACGACTTTCACGCTGTAGACTCGTGTTCAAGCTCTGCCAAATTCCTACCGTTAAGTTTTTTTTTTCCTCGACAAAAACTAAGTGCACGTTATGCTTTTCACATGTAATAACATCTTTTTATTGCAAAGGCAAAGAAATCGAACAATATTAATGGTTCAATGTTTAAATGACTAGTGCAGTGCCTATGCCCGTACAAAACGTGCCCGTTCGGAAAGGGGCGATTGCTTGGTCCCCGGTATTGATGCTTGCAGCGTTCTCGAAAACCGCTCATTCAATCAACTCCACAGTCAACACTACACTTTCTTCGGTCCTGAGCAATACACCTAGCGAATTTCAACTTCATACAGTGCCTGGTTGTTGAGCAAAGCGAAATAGACACAGACACTATTTCTTCTTTTATAGTTAGATTTAAGTTTAAAAGTCAATTTCTGTGTCATTGAAATGAATGGTGGAATATTGACAATGTTCCAATGCACTCTAGCAGCTGATGATGTCACAGTACCCTCTAGCTGCTTCAGATTATATCCTCCTACAGTTTTTAGACTTCTT
>CM040402.1:65517763-65645323 GCA_022702515.1 Ilyophis sp. 1 JC-2022
AATGGTGGCGCAGACAGGACTGCTCAGGTGGATGGCGGCGCAAACAGGACCGCCCTGGAAGCCGGCGGCGATGGCTGCATTGCCCAGGAGGGAAGGTTAGCTGGCTCTGCAGCTCAGTACAGGAGGTTAGCTGGCTCTGCAGCTCAGGCCAGGAGGTTAGCTGGCTCTGCAGCTCAGTACAGGAGGTTAGCTGGCTCTGCAGCTCAGGCCAGGAGGTTAGCTGGCTCTGCAGCTCAGGACAGGAGGTTAGCTGGCTCTGCAACTCAGGACAGGATGTTAGCTGGATCTGCAGCTCAGGACAGAAGGTTAGCTGGCTCCTCAGCTCAGTACAGGAGGTTAGCTGGCTCTGCAGCTCAGGACAGGAAGTTAGCTGGCTCCTCAGCTCAACAGGAAGCCTGGAACAGGACGGGACAGGAGGCCTGGAACGGGACGGGACAGGAGGCCTGGAACGGGACGGGACAGGAGGGCTGGAATCGGACTGGACACGAGGGCTGGAATCGGACTGGACAGGAGGGTTGTGACCAGACGGGAAAGGAAGGCTGGGACCAGATGGGACTGGGGGGCTGGGACCGGACCGGACTGGAGGGCTGGGACCGGACAGGAGAGCTGGGACCTGACGGAGGGCTGGGACAGGATGGGCGGAAAATGGATCCTCCGTCGACGGGTAGCGGAATCTGTCGACGGAGCCGGGAACCAGGACCCTCTAGTTTTCTCCTGGGCCCATAGTTACCCGTACACAGGGCTAGATGGGTTCCATTGAAGGGTGACGTTTGGGGTTGGGTACTCAGAAGGGTTGCAGGCTCAGAGCTGACCGGCTGAAGGGTGATGACTCCGAGCCTAACGGAGTGGGAGATGTGTTGATAAGGAGTCCGGGGTGATGGGTGGTGGTCGGCATGCCGGCGAGCGAACTCAGGGTTCTGCCCCCAGACATCCTTGAGGTATTCCTCATAGCAGTAGGTGCTAAAAAAGGGGTCCTCAAAAAACTTGAGTCGCTATGATGGAGGGATGCCTGCTGGGTCCCAACTGGCAAGTTCCTTCTGTAAGGACGGGTGGAAAGAGGGACCCAGTAGCAGGCATGGATTACCAAAATACCGAAGTTCAATGATGGGGCAACGGTACAAAATACAGAGTCCAAAGAGTGGTCACAAAACAGGCAGAGGTCGGAACCAGGATGGCACAGCAGAGGTACCAAATCAAAGTCCAAACTCAAGGTTGCGAGAACACAGGCAGAAGTCAAAACCAGGAAATCAAGGAAACACAAAAATAAACAACGGGGAACGGACAGGGAAAACAACTACAAAACTAACAGAAACTAGGAACAGATGACTCGGGGGGAAAAAACATACTCGGACAGAAACTAGGAACAGATGACTATCAATGAGGAACTCGCAACAAAGGACTGAAAGCACAAAGTATAAATATAGGGAGAGAAGAAACAATGAGGATCCGGTGTGAGGAATTGGGAAGGACAAATGACAGACAAGTGCATGTAATAAAACAATTAGCAGATAATAAAATAACAAGGGAACACGTAATACGCGGGCCGGATTCACACATTACACAGACTTGACCATGAACTGGGTAGTTATGCAAGTGCATACAATTAGAAAATGGAAAGCGGAAACGAGAGTCAGCTGTAGCTAACAGAGGAACCAAACAAAGATAATTAGCGATAGAACAGGCAGAAAGAGAGACAGCTGCCGCGATGAAAGAAGATGATGTTAGTAAGTTAGTAGATTAGTATAAAATCCTGATTCTATGGCGTTAGTAGATTAGTATTATATACAAGTTAGTCATTAGTAGATTAGTAGACCCTAATTCTAAGATGTTAGTGGTTGTTAGTTATTTAGTATTATTTACAATGAAATGTAATTAGTAATGAAGGAAGCGCATGACAGAGGAAATACAGAGAAAACCGAAGTCCCCACAGACTCCCGAAAAGTGTGACGAAGACGGAGTGACAGCAATACAAAACAGAACAGTGAAACCACAAATAATCAGAAAAAATAAACAATTAAAAAATACAAAACAGACAGACAGAATCTCAGAACATAACAGAACTAGCAAGGTAAGGGATTAGGTAGTGTAATAACCTTTTTTGGACAGCTAAGTACTAGGATTCGCTTGGATTTCTCTCTACAGCTAAGTATGACAGGGAGTTGGGTTTATCTAGAACCCCCCAACAGGTAGGTGTAGCAGCTAAGTATAAAGGTAAGTATATTAGGTTCAGTGTAAAAGGTAAGCATTACTGTAGGTAGGCTTAGGGTTTTATAGGCTATCAAAACTTTTGATTCAGCTGCAGAAGAACTCAACTAATTCTGACAAAAATAAATAAATTAATGAATAAAATAAGATAAAATGTCTCTGTTTAAATTAAACTAAACTAAAAAGTAAGTAAATATCACATTGAATTCACTGTAAAAATATGTAATTCTTTTACAGTGTACTTCCAGCCCCACACAACTATAAACACTAAACAATCTTTAATCTCCCTGTCACCCCATGTATTATAAAATTGACCTGAAAATGAAATGCATGTGTCCAATTGTTAGTTTTACACTTCTACAGAAGTGTGTCAACTTTTTAAATCACATTCAGAACACTAGACATTAACACAATATACAAAGTCAAATTATTTAAGCTTTCAAACAACCAATGCACAGTAAAACTATGAAAGTGAATGCTTTCCCATTGATGGAATTGGCTGAAACAGCTAGAACGTGTAGTACCAGCATGCACTTTTATTAGAAATGACCTGTTTGGTTTAGATGCAGCTGTCTTTATGCTCAGATCACCAACATAACTCAATGCAATATTATGGCGCTTGCCAAAAATGATATGTCGTAAGTGCAGCTATTACCAGACGATAATCAGACCATCATTTTAAAGAAATGGTATACAGCAACGGTAATACTCACGTGTTAATATAAAACAAATCGAAGTTTGAATCTCGGTAATCTAGTCAATAAAAATAAATAAATAAAAGCAAGTACGATGTGTGTTGGCTACCCTTGATCCTGTTATAAGGGATGTCATGCAAAGTTTATTTATTTATTACTTTTTAACAAGCACTGTTGGCTTTAAGTTGTATTATTGATGGTGAAACAACATG
This sequence comes from Ilyophis sp. 1 JC-2022, assembly GCA_022702515.1. Taxonomy (NCBI): domain Eukaryota; kingdom Metazoa; phylum Chordata; class Actinopteri; order Anguilliformes; family Synaphobranchidae; genus Ilyophis; species Ilyophis sp. 1 JC-2022. Next base: position 65,520,876 of record CM040402.1, read on the forward strand.
TGACTGCTAAAGTGACTCAAGAAACAATGTATTGATGTTGTCTATATAACATTGTGTCATGGTTCGTGGGTTTTTGTTTATTTTTAGTTGCGGTTCTCGTCCTGGTTTCCCGATTGAGAATCTATCGGATTTTTTCCACGTTCCATTCTGGGGTTTTGCTTTCGCTCACTCATTATTGTTTTCAACTGTGATTCTACCTGCGGGGTATTTAAGTTCCTCACTTCCGCTTCCCCAGTGCTTCTTTGTCATTCAACATTGCATTGAGTCAGGTATAGCCAGGTACTAACGACCTTGTGATATTAAGTGCTATTTATGTTCACGAGGGACTTGCTATTAGCTTTATTTCAGGTATAGGTTTTATTCCTCCTGTTAGCGTTCTGTGCTATTTATTTTGTTCTTTGCTGTTCTCTCTGAGACAGTTTTTCTTTGTTTGTTTCATATCTTTTCGGCCGCCCAAACTTATGTGCCGAGGGTGTTCTTTTCTTTACTAAGTTTCCCATTTTGACTCCAGTATTGAGCTCTGGAGATTTAGTTTGTTTTTCACTCATTATTCGCCCTATTTTCGCCCCAGTTTGCCCTATTTTAGTGTGTTGATTTTCGTTTGGCTGTTTAGCCACAAGGAAGTAGTTTCCTGTCTTTTCTTTCTTTGCATTTATTATTGTGTTACTCCCTTTATTGGTCCTCACTGCGTGAGTGACTTGTTCTGATCCCCCTACTTTTGCATTTGATCATCCGCCGCAATAAATCCATTACACATTGTGATTAGGATGTTATTGCGAAAACGTACCAACATTAGAAAATGACCGTCAATCTGCAACATTATTCTGATCATTATTTCTCACGAAGCCGCAACCGTTATAATAACATTTAGGAAACATTCATTTCCAACCATAATGGAACGCAAAATCAAGAGTTTGTCAGTCAAATTGCAATATTATTTTGACGTTTGATTTTGTATGAACGTTGAATAAACTTTCATTTTCAACCATCATGGGAAATAAATCCAACATTGTAGGGTGACTGTTAAATTACAACATTGAATAAACTTTCATTTTCAATCTTCACATACCTCAAATGCAACGTCACAGATTGACCATAAAATTGCAACATCATTACAACATACTATTTTTAACGTTGTGAATTTAATGTTTAAAAAACTTTCAACATTTCAACCACCTTACAACGTGAAGTTGACGTTATATACTGGCTATCAATTTCAGACGTCATTCCAATGTTTCATGTTTAACTGAGCTGCAGCATTGCCATTCTAATGTTTATAAACCTTTCACTTTCAACCGTCACATACCCTCAAACTAACATCAGGTTAGTAAGGTTTGTAATGTTGTTTCAACCATAACACAATATAAAATGCCTAAGGGGCAGGAATGAGTATCACTGCTCTAAGGGGACAAGTGGACCGAAACCATGCCAGGAAAATGCTACCTACAGCATAATAGAGCCACTGAACCACCTCACTGTAGGGGTTTTTCTTTTAATTTGTCACCCATCTGATTACTTTAAGGGTTGTTTTGCCTGACACATTTTTCTATTGAACTATATGGAAAATAAGTCAGAAGAAGAAACCCTTCAAGTTATCCATCCATATCTACTGCATAGCTGGCAGCAGAGTGATGGTGTAAGGCTTGTTTGATACGTCAGACCCTTGATGACTTCGAGCCATTTAGTCAACCATATGTTCCATGCTGTTCCAGTGTCATTTACAGCTAAATCTAGTCCCACCCCCAATTCCGATAGAGATCCATTCAGATACAGAGAGGTTATAGTATCGCTTGTTGCAGTACCAGAAAATAAGATATCAAGAGTTTTTTCATATTGTTGGGTCACAGAAAGGAAGCCATGGCATGCAAAGGATAATATACAAAATCATGACTTTATTCTACATTATGTTAAACTGTCCAATATTTTTGATGCCCAAAAATGGGGGGATTATGTACTAAAGGTTCTATAATTTCTAAACGGTTCATCCGATATGGATGAAAATACCCTCAAATTAAAGCTGACAGTCTGCAATGCAACCTCATTGTCATTGTGTCCCTTTACACTCAAAGTGCTAGAGTAACAAAACCAAAATAACAAAAATGTGTCACTGTCCAATGAATTATGGTGCTCACTGTATATATATGTATATATATATATATATATATATATATGTGCTTAATTTGGTTTTTGTTCTTGTTACATCCTTCCTTCTGAGAGGCTCCACCACAACATCTTTGTAAATTAAACAAAAAAATAAAGTTGACCTCTGAAGAGGGGGTGGAGGCTAGTGGTTGCAGGAAAGCTTACTAAGCTGTTGGTCCACCACATGTGGTGTGCCAAAAGCCAATGAACTCATGTGGAAAACACTGTCTCTACAAATACATAAAACAACAAGGAATAAATCAAAACAAATTCATTCAAAATTAAATGGAAGACTCAGTTAAACTCAAATAATTTAAATTGAATTCATTTTTAAAATTACATACAAAATGAAGTAACATTCAAATCAAAGATTTAATTCAAATGTAATCAATTTAATTCAAACTATTGCATTCTAAATAAAATCTAAATCTAATTCTAGTTAAAATCAAAGATTTAGGGCATTCATTATGTTTCAGAGGCTACAAGTGATTTCCTGTTGTTTCTATTGTATACAGTTATGATCTCCATATGCATGGCAGTAATCATTGGGACATCAAAGGATGTGATTGCCTATGTCTTCACAAATGACGAGTAAGTACCAATGCTTCTAACAGTGTTCACCCTGTTTCTACCGTGTCTTTCCCTCGCAGTTCAAATATCTCTAGTCCTCAGAATGTCCAGAAGGCTCAAAGGTTTCATTTACTTTCACGGTGTAAATTTGTGACTGTTGTTTTTCCTCAAATTGAAAGCACATAAGAAATTAATTGAGTCTTTCTGCTTCAGCCAACCGATTTATTCTGCCTTCTGAAACCACTTGCCTAAAGTTGGGCATAGACTGTATGAGTTTCTAAATCGTGTGTTTTGATGACTACTCACACTGCACAAGTGAGTAGTCCATCGTGTCAGACCAAAGCCCAAAAAAGATTACTTCTATTCCGACACCTCCCTGGAGAAACAAGGAAATTAAACAATTAAAGAGAAACTGTCAAACAGCAGAAAGAAGATGGAGAAGGAATAAATTAATGGTCAATTATCAAATTTTTCATGAACAGCTGACTATTTATAATAAGGCAATTAAACATGCAAGACAAGGACACTTCTCATTAATTAACCCTGTTTTTTTTAAGTCTAGCAGTATGTTTACCAACTCCAAATGTGAAGAATTTGCAGTCCACTTCAGAGATAAAATATACACTATTAGTTCAAATTTATGTCAATGTCAGTCTATGAATCTTAATACCCCAGATCTTTGTTTTTATGTGAGGAAACACTGGAGAGATTTGTCCTGGTTGATGTTGAGATGCTTACTATCTTTTAATCAGTATAGGGGGGTAGATATCTATGGGTCCAAACCCCTATCCAATACATGTCATAAAATTGATGAAAATATTGATATCACAATGGTACACAACCCACCTAAATATGTAGCTTAGTCATTCACCCTTGTACCTAAATAAAACATCACTTTTTCCTGTACTCTGCAGTATGTCATTTTTTGCTGCATGCCCTGGGATGACACTTCTCCATAGTTTTTTTTCAAAAATTATGAAAGGTGCCATGTAAATGAAATCTATTATCCATTATTGTATTCCTCTTTGTTCACAGGCAGATCAGGAGAAGGGTTGGAGAGGTTATGGTTGTGTACGCACCCTGCCACTTGTTAGAAGCAATAACAGTAGGAAACAAACAATACTATATTCATTTAATTCCTGATTTACCTTACATTTGTTTGAAACTGTTCAACGTGTTACAGCTCTAGCATTACTCATACAACAATTGATTACACAGTTTGATCTAATATTATTTCTTGGGAAGGTCTAAATTTGAATATCGTGAAAAAGTTCAATATTTTTTGTCACTCATTTCAGAAAGTGAAACTCATATATTATATAGATTCATTACACATAGAGTGAAATATTTCAAGCCTTTATTTCTTGTAATTTTGATGATTATGGCTTACAGCTAATGAAAACCCAAATTCAGTGTCTCAGAAAATTAGAATATCGTGAAAAAGTTCAATATTGGAAACTCATGGTGTCACACTCTAATCAGCTAATTAACTCAAAACACCTGCAAAGGTTTCCTGAGCCTTTAAATGGTCTCTCAGTCTGGTTCAGTAGGCTACACAATCATGGGGAAGACTGCTGACTTGAGATGTCCATAAGACAGTCATTGACACCCTCCACAAGGAGGGTGAGCCACAAAAGGTCATTGCTAAAGAAGCTGGTTGTTCACAGAGTGCTGTATCCAAGCATATTCATAGAAAGTTGAGTGGAAGGAAAAAGTGTGGTAGGAAAAGGTGCACAAGCAACAGGGATAACCGCAGCCTTGAGAGGATTGTCAAGAAAAATCCATTCAAGAATTTGGGGGAGCTTCACAAGGAGTGGACTGAGGCTGGAGTCAGTGCATCAAGAGCCACCACGCACAGACGAATCCAGGACATGGGCTACAAATGTCGCATTCCTCATGTCAAGCTACTCCTGAACCAGAGACAACGTCAGAAGCGTCTTACCTAGGCTAAGGAGAAAAAGAACTGGACTGTTGCTCAGTGGTCCAAAGTCCTCTTTTCAGATGAAAGTAAATTTTGCATTTAATTTGGAAATCAAGGTCCCAGAGTCTGGAAGAAGAGTGGAGAGGCACAGAATCCACGTTGCTTGAAGTCCAGTGTGAAGTTTCCACAGTCAGTGATGATTTGGGGTGCCATGTAATCTGCTGGTGTTGGTCCACTGTGTTTTCTGAAGTCCACAGTCAACGCAGCCATCTACTAGGAAATTTTAGAGCACTTCATGCTTCCTTCTGCTGACAAGCTTTATGGAGATGCTGATTTAATTTTCCAGCAGGACATGGCACCTGCCCACACTGCCAAAAGTACCAAAAGCTGGTTCAATGACCATGGTATTACTGTGCTTGATTGGCCAGCAAACTCCCCTGACCTGAACCCCATAGAGAATCTATGGGGTATTGTCAAGAGGAAGATGAGAGACACCAGACCCAACAATGCAGATGACCTGAAGGCCGCTATCAAAGCAACCTGGGCTTCCATTACACCTCAGCAGTGCCACAGGCTGATCGCCTCCATGCAACGCCGCATTGATGCAGTAATTCATGCAAAAGGAGCCCCAACCAAGTATTTATACAGATATTTTATCTGTTTAAAATATCCTTTTTTATTGATCTTATGTAATGTTCTAATTTTGTGAGACACTGAATTTGGGTTTTCATTAGCTGTAAGCCATAATCATCAAAATTACAAGAAATAAAGGCTTGAAATATTTCACTCTATGTGTAATGAATCTATATAATATATGAGTTTCACTTTCTGACATGAGTGACAAAAAATATTGAACTTTTTCATGATATTCAAATTTTTTGAGCTGCACCTGTAGATGTGAGTTGTCTCCTTCACAGTCCGTCACTGGGGGCATTTTGAGGGGAGCGGCAAAACAGAATATCGGCGCAATTTCTAATCTGGTATGTTACTACTTGGTGGGGATTCCCATCGGAGTGTCCTTGATGTTTCCGGCAAAACTTGGAATCACCGGTAAGTACAATGTGAAGATCACAGGCCACACAATGAAAATTCCTGTCTTTAAACCATCAGCAATGTTTCAAAATGAGCCAAATCTTAATTGTTGCTCACACATTTCCTTTCTTCCTTAAAGGGTAACAAAGCACAACGCTGGTTTAGCTAGATCCCTTTTGAAATTAGAAAAATGCCTAAATCTGGGTGTGATAGGGTAATAATATAGGGGCTGAGCTCCAGGTATCAAGCCACGCCCCAGCAATTCTTTTCACGAGTAGCCTATAGCTCATTCTACCCTGGACAGCACTCACAGTGGCTGCTTTGTTATTCTCTCTCACGCTCTCTCTCTCTCTCTCTCTCTCTCTCTCCTCTCTCTCTTTCTCTCTCTCTTTCTCTCTCTCTCTCTCTCTCTCTCTCTCTTTCTCTCTCCTCTCTCTCTCTCTCCCTCTCTCTCTCTCTTGCTTCCTCTCTCACTCATACACACACTTCGACTTTTAAATAGCCTATGGACGATAATTCTCGTTAGCCATCACTTCAAAACCACTTTTGATATTTAGATTGGGCCTAATTGCATTTGTTCTGCATAAACTTTTTAAAACGCGTGCTTGTTATAAAATGCTCAATTTCATTTATTTAACTTCTCTCAGTTCTATGTGACCCATTGCGATCAATCAAGGCCTACATCCGCGATCACCGGCCATGTGCCTTTATTTAACTTTTAAATACGGAAGCTAATTATCCTTATCATTTCTAATGTGCTGTTGGCATGCTTTGGGATTTTGGTATTTAGCTAATTGCATTTGTTCAGGATAAACTTCTTAAGAAAAAATTATTGTTTTGAAATGCTCCATTTCACGTTCCTATATTTCACAATGTGCTGTATGGTGTGCATGTATTTACGGTTTTGATATAGCCTAATAAAACATGCACGTTATAAAGACACGTGTCCGTCCCATTTTTACTTATTTCTTGCACTTAATCTCAATGTAGCATTCTGTTGAGCGCTTAAGCGATACATTGTATTCAGTTTTAACTCATATATATCAAGACTAGTTGGCTACCTTTGAAGGTGATGTCATACAATACATTTCAACCCTCAATTCCCAAAATGTTGGGACAGTATGTAAAATGCAAACAAAAGCAGAAAGCAGTGATTTGTAAATTCTCTTTTACATATATTTAATTGAAAACAGTACAAAGAAAAGATATTTAATGTTTTACCTTACCAACTTTATAAACTTTTGTAAATATGCGCTAATTCCGAATTTGATGCCTGCAACACGTTACAAAAAACTTGGGACAGGGGCAACATAAGACTGGGAAGGTTGTGGAATGTTCCAAAAACACCTTCCACAGGAAAACAGGTGAATAGTTAACAGGTGATTCTATCATGACTGGGTATAAAAGGAGCATCCACGAAGGCTCAGGCATTTACGATAAAGGATGGGTTGCAGTTCGCCACTGCGGAAAACTGTGAGCGAATAGTCCAACAGTTTAAGAACAACGTTCCTCAACGCACGATTGCAAGGAATGTAGGGATTTCACCATCAACAGTCCATAATGTAGCGTCAACAGGAACTACAATTCCATACAGTCCACAGGTGGCTCCTCCTCCACGTTGCAAGTGACTTAGGACGTCCCGGTTGTGATTTCCGCATTGTAATGCGATGCGGCGGAAATTCCTGCCTGGCAATAAAGTTCATAAAAAGGGCAACACGGCCGCCTCTTCCCTCCAGTTTTCCCCATTGGTATTGTTCGCTCAAGTCGCCAGGGCCTTCACTGTCTCGTCTCCCCGCCCGGCCTGCACGCCCGGGGAAGAGCCCTCACTTCACAAGGAAGCATGAGTGAGGCGGGCTCATCTACCCCCGGCTATCGGCCATGGAGGAGGAGCGGAGACGAGACATGGTAAACATGCCCCTGTCCCAACTTTTTTGGGATGTGTTGCAGGCATCAAATTTAGAATGAGCGTATATTTACAAAAAACAATAAAGTTGATTAGTTAAAACTTTAAATATCAAATCATTACATTCTGTTATTATTTACATTTTATACACTGTCCCAACTTTTTTCGAATTGGGGTTTGTAAAACAATATAAAAGTTTTCATAATGGGTGAACTATCCCTTTAAGTGCTGTAACACCCACTTTCATATATAAAGTAGTCTACTGTGTATGGCTGTCTTCCCTGTCTGCAGAAGCTAATTTCTCTGCTCCTGTCTCCAGGTTTGTGGACTGGTCTCTTAATTTGTCTTTTCCTGCTGGCTGGTTTCTTTCTCACCATTATTGTCAAACTTGACTGGACGAAAGCTGCTAATGAGGTGAGGCTAGCTTCAATATACAATATATTACAGACTGCCTTTAATAGCATCTTAAACTGAGTGAAGTAGTAATGTACTGTATTATTCGGTTGAACCTCAGAGTTACAGACGGACTGGTAAACAGAACAGTTAAATCCAGAAGAAGCAAAAGCAATGATACTCTACAACTGCGCTTTCAGAGTAGTTTCCCCAACACTGCTAATTAACATGCCTAGAAAACCACCATTACCAGCTAGAGAAATGTAGAGCTGCAATCAGCCACAGAATATGCTAATAATAACCACCATCATTGTTGTAATAATATGAGGGTGCTGATGTTTGCAGGCACAAGTCAGGGCTGGGGTACAGAAGGAGAAAGATCAGGCCCCGGCCACGGAGATGCAGGGGGTGTCCCACGGTAAGAGTTCCCTGCAAACAGACTAACTAACTGCCTAGCTAAGAACCTGGGGGGTTCACCTGTAGGTCAGTCTTCTTCATCAAAGGAACAATTACACATTCAGAAAAAGGTAGCATTATGCATCTGCAACACCAGGAACAACATAGTTCTTGTAATCTGGTAAGGGTTACTAACTGTACACCAATGTGCTTCTTAACACTGGTGAGATCAATCTGTTGAATGCACTGTTGTGGAATTTTACTTTTTTTGAGTGGAATTGAACTTTGCAAACATGTGTAGTGGGATATGAAGGTGTCCATTGTACTTAGTGGTGCCAGGAAGGGAGTTTGGGTGCCGCCCTCTGTTGTACAGCACCGGCACTACACACAGGCAGGGGATTGCAGTCACCCCAGCTGCTCCTTATTGACCTTGTTAATGTACCCTAGAAAAGGGCCTGGTTCCCCAGGCCTAGAGAGGGATTTTTAGTTTAACTGTTTGAGACTGGTTTTGGCTCTTGGTTTCCCCTTGTTTTAGGTGAGTGTTTTCTGTTTTGGGCAACGTATTAATTGGGCAACTAATTTGGAAACGTATGCCATAATTGGCAGGGTTTTTATTTAAATTAGGCCTATCTAAATTGTGACCAAATGATGTGTCGTGCATTGAGTACGCAAAGTCCTGTCAGACCAATGGTCGGCCTCAAAAAACACGTTAACGTCTCATACTCAACCAATCACATGCACACATCAATAACGGAGCGCCCCTTTTTCTCGTTTGCTCCTTATTGCCTGCGCTGCTGCTTAAAGAATGTGCTGCTCAGAGTTGTTCCGAGAGTACCTGTTGGGTAGGAGTGCACTGTGTTCATGGTCTGAAGTTTTCCAGAAGATGTTTGTGGCAAGTTCGAGTGCCACCTCTCGGGAATAACTTGTAGACCACACAGAAGCTTCGGAAACCACGCTTAGCTCTTATTTTTCTTTTGTTTTATTTTGCCGGCTGTGGCTTACTTCCTCCGTCTCCAGCCAGCCCCGTTTGTTCGCCCGCCTCTCCCTTTTCAAGCCCAGGCTCACTGTCATAGCAATCAGAAACAATTAAACCATTATTCAATCACGTTTTACCGTGATGCTGATGAACGTATGACAGCTGTGGCTCAGGGTCCGAGAGCCGCTCAGCTCACTCTCTCTCTGCAAGCAGAGGCTAACCACGCCCACCCTGCCACAATGTTATAAAGATGTTTTTATTCAAAATCTTACAAACCGGTTGCTGTTAGTGGTCATTGGGTGCCAAGGATGATAGCTATTAGTGTTGCTAATGTTTATATGATCCCAAACTGTATATTAATGTATTATTATAAAACTAGTGCAGTGCCCGTGCCCGAGAACCGCTCATTCAATGAACTTCTCAGTCGACATTCCACTTCTTTGAGTCCTGAGCAATACACCTAGCGAATTTCAACTTCATACATTGCCCGGTTGTCGAGCAAAGCGAAATACAGACACACAGACAGCAGACACACAGACAGGATTTCTTAATTTATAGTTAGATTTAAGTTTAACACAGACAGTAGACACACAGACATGATGTCTTCTTTTATAGTTATATTTAAGTTTAAAAGTAAATTTCTGTGCCATTTAAATGAATGGTGGAATGTTGACAATGAGTGCGTTTACATGCACTCAATAATCCGATCATATTCGGAATATGGCTGTTATCGGATTATTCAAATTGTCATGTAAACGCAATATTCCGAAAAGCTTTTTCGGAAAAAAGCAGTTATTTGAATATGAGAAATCCGATAACTACACCTGGATTTCTGCCGTGTTTTTCATTTTATTGGTTCCATGTAAACGGTTATTCCGATCTAGTTTGCTTTTTTAAATCTGCGCATGTGCGTGTTTGACAGCAACAGCCATTCCGGATATTGTTAGTAACGTAACACTAACGTCAAAACAGTTGAGAGAGGTCAGAGAGAGTAATGTCAACCAACGGGAGAAGTAATTTCTGGAGCGAGGAGGAAACCCTCCTGATGTTATCCGAAATAATAAAGAGGAATATACTTCATCTCATAGATGGGAAAAGAGTTAGAAACGCGGAAATAATGAGCACGTTTACATGCACTAAATAATGCTCTTATGGGTTTCGTCGTCATATGGTAAATGAATTCACCGATTCAGAATGGAGAGGCAACTTCAGTATGGCTCGGAGATCATTTATGAAACTTTGTGGTTTGGTACAGAACATAATGAGCCCTGACGAAGTGACAGTGCGTCTAGCTGTACCTCTTCAAATGCGAGTCGCAATAGTGCTGTACAAACTCAGTAGCTGCGGGGAGTACAGGCTGATAGCGAACCAGTTTGGTGTCCACAAGTCTACGGTCTGAATCGGTGAATTAATTTAGCACCACTCTCTCCCACCAGTCCTTGCTCTTAACGCGCATCCAGCACGACTGTTTGAGTTGCACATCCCGTTCAGGGAAAGAAATTGGAATATTGACTGAATCATGTAAACCTGGATTTTTCCCATTATCTAATTACTTAAGTGCATGTAAACGCATTTATCGAATTATTGCCATGTTCGGATTACTCCCAGTTATCAGATTATTGAGTGCATGTAAACGTGCTCACTGTTCCAATGCACTCTAGCAGCCTCCGCAGCTGATGATTATATCCTCCTACAGTTTTTAGGACAAATAGCTTATTTTCTGGAGAACCGCTCATCCAATCAACTTCACAGTCGGCACTGCACTTCCTTGGGTCCCAAGCAATACATCTAGCGAATTTCAACTTCATACAGTGCCCAGTTGTCATGCAAATCGAAATACAGACCGACAGAAGGACAGAGAGGATTTCTTCCTTTATAGTTAGATAGAATATAATAGAATAGAATAGAATAACTTTTATTTTCCCATTAGGGAACTTCAGTTGGAGTTTCCAGCAGTAAAAAAGACAGACAGTGGGGCAGACCCACAAACATAAGCAAACATGTTAAATAAAGGCATTCAATTGAATCAGAAGTTTCACTTTATAGTGAAGGTATGTGTGATTGTGATTATGATTAAAATAACTATTATTATTAGTATTATGATCAAAATTATATTATATGAAATGTATTAAATATTAATTATGATGAAAAATTGAGCATCAAAAGCAATAACAGTTCCTCATCTACCTTTACTGTCTTGAGATGTCCAATGTCATTAAGCAGTCTAACAGCTGTAAGGACAAAGCTGTTTCGGGCTCTTTTTGCTTTAAGGGGCAAGGACCTTAATCTTCGACCTGATGGAAGAGTCCCAAAGAGAAAGTTCAGGGGATGTTATGGAATGGCTATGATCCTCTTTCTTTTTTTAATTGTACGCTCCTCATACAGATGTTTCAGTGGTTTTTGTTGGTTTCCTATGATTTTAGTAGCCTGTACTGTCACACTCTCCAGCTTCAGTTGCCTGATTTCACTTAATGAGCCAAACCAAGCTGTTAGGCTAAAGATCAGCACTGACTCAAGAACGCAGGTGTAAAATGCTCGTAGTACTGACTAGCTCATGTTCACATTTCTGAGTTTCCTGAGGAAATACAGCCTTGACTGACACTTTGCATGCACTCGATGACAGTTTGTCTCAAAGGTCAGTTTATTATCAATGATGGTACCCAAATATCTGTACTCCTCCACTCTTTCAACTGTTTTGGCTCCGATGGTAAGGGGCCTCAGCGGGGACGGCTCACGCTGGAAGTCGATTTTAGTCTTCCCCACATTCAAGTCCAAGAAATTGACTTCACACCACTGTTGGAAATGGCTGACAGCAGATTGAAGCTTGTCATCAGAGTTGGATGAGTCCACAATTACTGTATCATCTGAGTACTTGATGAACGTGATCTCAGGACAGTTGCTTTGGCAGTCATCGGTGTATCATCAGTGTGAATAACACTGGAGAAACTACCGAGCTTTGTGGTGAGTCTACAAACACCAGTCTAGGACTTTGGTGTGTCCAGATGGGATTGGACCAGGTGAAGCAGTGTCAGGAGAGCATCATAAACTCCTCTGTTCTGTTGGTAGGCGAACTGTAGAGGGTCTACTATGCTCTGCACAATCTTTTGGACATGTGAGAGCACCAGGCGTTCAAAACACTTCATTATAACAGGTGTTAATGCGACAGGTCATTGGGTGCAGATGGGTTGGCCTTCTTTGGCACAGGGAAGATAATTTATGTCTTCCATAGTGGTGGAACTATGTGCTTCTCGAGTGAGCGGTTGAACAGGTCACAGAAAACCTGCGCCAGTTGTTTATGACATGATTGTAGAACATGATTGCTCATGTTGTCTGGACCGATGGCTTTGTTCAACTTCACCCTTTTTAGCACCCTGCTAACATCTTCCACCTGTATATTGAAGTTGCTGCTCTCCTTTGTTATAAACAATACTTCTGATGTTACATCATCCCTTTCTGCTTTAAAGTCATGCAAGCCATATCTACTGTAAAAGATGTTTAGGGATTCAGCAAACTGACTGCAGTGTTCTTTAGACTGAGGGCTCGGGTTATTCTGCTTAGTAGAAATCCCTGAGAGGATCTTTATTCTTTTCCATGCATCTCTCAGCTGCCCCCCTTGAAACAGATTTTTCACCTCCTTCTTATAGGCCCTTTTTGCATACTTCATTTGTCTATTCAGCCTGGCCTGAATCAATTTTGACTCAACTCTGTCTCCTGATTGGAAGGCTCCCTTTTTATCATTTAACGTTGTTTTAAGCTCCTTTGTTATCCTTGCTCCTTTGTAGTTAACCCTTGCAGTGATCCATCCGCATCTACTCCATATCTGGCAACAGAATGATGTTTTGGGGCTCGTTCGATAGCTCAGACCCTTGATGACTTACAGCCATTTAGCCAGCCATGTGTTCCATACTGTACCAGTGTAATTTACAGCTGAATCTAGTCTCACCCCCCAATTCCCATAGAGATCCATTCAAATGCAGAGAGCTTATAGTATCGCTTGTAACAGTACCTGGAAATAAGATATCGAGAGTCTTTTGATGTTGATGGCTCACAGACTTCAGGAAGTGTATGAATGGTATGCAAAGGGTATGAATACTTATGTAAATGAGAGATTTCAGTTTTCAATTTTTAATACATTTGCAAAAATTTCTAAAAACATGTTTTCACTTTGTCATTATGGGCTATTTTGTGTAGAATTTTGAGACAAAACATTTACTCAATCTATTGTAGAATATGTCTGTAATGTAATAAAACGTGGAGAAGGTGAAAGGGGTGTGCAGACTTTCCGGCTTGACTGTACATCCATAAAATATACAATGCAGTCCGTATTTGGACAGTGACACAATTTTTGTTGTTTTGGCTCTGTACTCCAGTACATTGGATTTGAAATGGAACAGTGGCTATGAGGTTAAAGACTTTCAGCTTTAATTTGAGGGTTTTTACATCCATATCAGGTGAACCGTGTAGCAATTGTAGCCATTTTTATACATAGGCTGTGCCAGAATACGACCCGTTACCTATCCCCTGTCCCTTGTCCATTCAGACCCCTGTCTACTGTGTGCCCAGTCCCTCACTTTGCAAGCAGTGTGCGAAAAAAATTCTGCAAAACTTTCCAAACTAGTGAGGAAGTAGTACGTAATATTTTTATTTATTTTTCATTTTTATTGCGAATATTGTATGACGATGGTTACAAAGTGTCGATTATGAATGAAGATAGAATTAACTAAAATAAGAAGAGAGTAGTTTGTAATATGACCCGCTTTTGTAGGGTAGATATGCATATACGCTCTATGTCTTGTACGTTTTTACTTCTGGGTTTCTTACTGAAATTGTCGGATAAGTGCACAGCAGAGGAGGTTTCTATAAGACAACAGGTGAAGCAGTGCTTCACCAAAAAAAGGGATGAAAAAGAACATGCATATCACACACACAACATAGGCTTTCTTTAATATTGAATCATCACCCACTTTCGACATTCCTTGGGAAGTGCATAGTGCTTTGCAGAAAAAATATGCCTTGTATCTTCTTATATAGTTCTGTGCTTGTATTGTGAAAAACAGCATCACTCTTTGACTTTTAAAAGGAACTTCAGTGAGGCACAGTGTCTGTCTGCTTCACTTGACCATTGGCAATCAATAGGGGGCTTTATAAGACATGATTGGATAATTCTGGATTAGGACGTGTTTTTGAGCCCACCCGTGAAGCACTGCCTCACTAATGTATTCAATCGAGTTCCAATCATGCGTGTTCTGGTGCTCGTTCTCATCCTGATGATTGACATAATGTCTAACCATTCAGAACACCGTTCAGAGTTCAGCTGTCCAGCAATATAATCATCTTCACCGCTAATTTTGAATAGACCATTACTGTGTTACTTTATTAGAGAGAGAGAAAGGGAGCGAGAGAGAAATTTATAACATTTCTATGGTTGTGGTGTTTTGTATTGTAAATAGTTACATTTTATTATCATGTAGTGTTAATAGCTAGCTAATTGCTAACGTTAGCCTAAACTAGCAAAATTTTTGTAACATTAACTTTTGCCATTTCATTTGGCTGCATTTGAAAGAAAATGGAACCTGTGAATGAAAACATCATGGATCGGATTCTGCGGGATTAAAGTTTTCAATCCTTAAACGGTGAAGAAAAATTGCAAGTGAAGGCGGATGGGAGATCGAAGCCACCTATCAACCTTATCCAGTGAGTGGGCTCGGTAAATCAGCTTTAACGTTAAATGCTCGTAGTAGCCTACATCGAGGTGGATTAGTTACAGGCAGCTTGCTAACGGAATTGCATGTATTGCTGGCCATGTGTGTTGTTTAAAGGAAAGCCTATTATTTTTTATCCAAGTGTGTTGCTACAGGAGATGTTCAATGTTTGCGAGAGATTGCTTTCATTGTTTAGGCTACGTAATTCAGGTCTGTTAAAATTCATGCAAAATCGAAGGAGCATGACAGTAGTGTAATCGTGCAAATTGAGTCTGAGAATGATAATTTTATTGATGAAGGTGCACGCATAACAAAATAACGTGCGGAAAACCGTGACATTCCTGATCGATGCGATTCTTGGGTTTGCCGTGGGCTGTGATTTAGGGGAATAACGACAGTGAAAATTGGAATAACAGCAGGGAGTTGACTGAGCTTCCGTCCCGATATGATGACGTTCAGGCTGCACGCTTAGTCGCCCTCTGTGTTCTCCGGGATGTCAAATGGCCTATTCGCACTAGACTAGGGTATTAAAGCCCTATTCGCACTGGGCTAGGGTATTAAAGCCCTATTCGCACTGGACTGGGGTATTAAAGCCCTATTCGCACTGGACTAGGGTATTAAAGCCCTATTCGCACTCGACTAGGGTATTAAAGCCCTATTCACACTGGACTATGGTATTACGCTACCTGGTGACCTCATATGATTTATGAATTATCCCCTGACGAGTTTCATGTGGCACGTTCGCACGGGATAAACAGTCAGTATTTCACTCAAATTTATTTATGAAATCCCAGGGATTATCAACGGGTACGAATGGAACGTAACATTTCTATAGGCTACTTCCATATTCTCTGTTTTTCTGCACATTTGCACAGCGTATGCAAATTGGTGTGTTGAAGTTGGCTACAGAGTCGTGTAGGCTGCAATTCCTTTCAATTCAGTCACGTTAAATTCAGCAGTAACATTTACTTTTGATATAAGAATCATACCCAAAATGTCAGAATTAGCAATAATAATTTCCACCGCAGCCTCCATAAATCTCAACTCAGAAATATGAAGAAAAAAGCAGGGAAAAAACAAGAAATCCTTGCTGGAAAAAAAAAAATCACTATAGCTGGTCAGTTGGCGTGGTCACTGTTAAACAACTCAAAAACAGCCTGCAGTGATGAGGAAGGACTAGCCAAAATTGTGGCTTTGGCTATGAATGTACTGTTCAGTTGTATCTGACTGCCTATGTTTATTGGATATGTGGGCTATTATATTATGAGTAAATATCAACTTTTAGTTAAAGTTTAGTTAATGTTAAATAGGCAAAATAGACCTTCATAATGTATCCTTAAGAAATCCACCATGTAAACTTACCAACTTGCAAATCATGTTTATTATTGTGGTGTTTTTTTCCCTACAGACTAGACTACGGTAAATTACAGCTGTAGAGTAGATTACATTACCAGAGAGAATGCTGGCTAGCTCGCGACACTAAAGTAACGTAAATTTTAATTGAACCGCGTTGAATTTAACAAGCTAGCTAGTTATGCAGCTTGCAAATCGGACTGACGTAGGCAGCAGTCGCTGTTCTATCCCCCACAGACTGAGCTGTGCTCAGTGTGCTGTCTGGGGTTAACCGTTACAAATGGAGTCTGAGGTTTAAATGACCTACCTTGTAGTCATGTAGCTAGCATCATGAATCATCATGTATGCGAGTCATGAACTGATATTACGTGTGGTTTGCATGTGAAATTAATGCATTTCAGAAATAGAAATGAGCTTCCCACAAAGATTGTGTAAATGCAAGTTAGAATTTTTTTGTAATTGTTACTTAGCAAGCAAGCCAGCTTCCACACACAACAAAGATGGCGACGATGACGTTTTTGAAAAATATTGGCTGACAAAGCATCACATATGTAGGCTCCTTCCTTATACATCCAAAAGCATGAAGTCTTTACATCCTTATGTCAATCGATAGCATTACGTGTGTGCAGCGTTAATTTTGTCTGTGTATCCTGCAATTGGCTACTTTTTCATCGACTACTTTGATCAGATGTTGTTATCCAATGGGGAGAATTATTCTTTGAGGCTATGATAATTTTTAATGACAAATTTTTACAGGAAAAAGAGAAAGAGAAAAAACAGCAAAATAACCCAAGTTTGGGGCTTTATTGTGTGGATGTGTGTTGTACCTGAAATCTGTGTGATTACATGAGGTCAGAATATGCAGAATGTTTTTAAGGGCTGAGAATCTGTGGTCATTGTGGTTACTCCTGTTGGAAACCCTGAAAAGTGCCAAACTCACTGTGCTGTATAGGTATGAGGCATGCCCCACCATGCCGTTACTTGTTACTTGGCGGATGGTATACCTGCCATCCCGATGTATTATAGCGTAAACACCATTTTAGATAACTACACTTTCCATGCATTTATCTGCATTATCACGTCTGAATTTATGTTGTAGTGAAATACTACGAGTAGGCATGTGCCGGGGTACCGGTATATCTCTGTAGTAAACAGCTAGGGTGATGACACCGCAGAATTATTTATTTTTACCGTTTACCCTTTCCAATATATATGTAAGAAAAAACCCACGACATGCCGTATATATACAATAATATATAGCACGACAGGGGTGGCCATTAACCACCCTGGAGTGCCATATATTCTGTATATACAGTCAAGCTGGAAAGTCTGCACACCCCTTTCTCCTTTTCAGGTTTTTAGAAAATATGCAATTTTATTTTACTGACAAAAATAAGTTATTTAGGGGTTACATATCTGTACACACCCTTAGCCTAATACTTGGTTGCTGCACCTTTGGCAGCGATTACAGCTTCAAGGCGTCTTGGGAAAGAAGCTACTTCTCTTTCTCGTCATTAGTTCTGAAAACAATCGATTCTATAAGGAAAAAATTGTTCTTTCTTGGTTTTATTTGGTTATTTTTGTCATTACATTATTTAAGAAAATTGTATGAAACCATAACTCAATCAGATTTAGCGTTACCTGGCTCCCTCTCTCTGTTTTGCTTTTTAAAAAAGCTGGTCATGCAGACGATGCAGTGTAGCCTATTTAAATAGCCTAACGTGCAGGCTAGCTAAGGAAATAGTTGGCCTACATTTCAGATTTGCATCATGATATGCATGGGAACATCAGAAAAATACTACAAAGTTTGTTAGATGTAACTTGTAAAAGGTTTTTCATAGCCAGATTAACGTGCTTTGTGAAGTGACAAACAAAGCAGTCCGCATGTTGTTGACGTTAATTTAGCCTATGATATCGTATTTCCGAACGGAATAAATACTGCACCTCTAACCACAAAAATGTTTTGCTAGATTAAAGTTGTTGTAACTAAGATATTTTCCAAATACAAACTTTTTTAAAATCTGCAGATTAATGTTATTTGCCGGTTTTATAAGTCAGCTGTATGCTGTTGCTAAGGTTGCAGACTTTTAGGTAAAAATAATCGAATTTATTACGCCCGGTTTCTGCTGCATGGTGGAGGTTTATTGTAAGTGTATGAGACAGCTAGAAACCTTGCACACACTTTGACCATTGAACAATGGAACATTGAATTAGCAGAGTTCTGTGATCAGGTAGCTAACAAATTTCTGTTAAGTCAATGGCCAATTTCCAGTATTGTACAATTCTAAAGGTTTATTTAGAAATTGTACCATAAACAGAAATATGACCCATCAAAAGCATTATTCCATGATACACAAAATACAACAAAATACACAAAAAGAGAATTTGTGGACTAATGCTCCCTGTTTGATAGGTAGTGCATGCTAGAGCAGATCCATCCAGTGCCAAACCAAAAATTGTACATTCAGTATACTTAAATTCATATACGTATTCAATACATGAGTTGTTCTGACAGAAATGATGCGTTGTGCATTAAGTGCTTGAAGCAAAGGTCGTAGTGAAATACGTGGAAACTTTCTGCAGCTGACCAGTGGTTGGCCTCAGTAAACACATGTTCTCATACTCAATCACATGCACACATCACTAATGGGGCGCCCCTTTTTAAAAGCGAGAGTCAGACCTGTTCTTTGCTCCTTATTGACTGCGCTGCTGTGCCACAGCTTTAAATAAAGTTCTGCTCACCCTCCACCACCCCAGCTTCCACCTGTTGTTTGGATCTGCTCTATGTACTGGGGACTTTGGTATATCTAATGTTTAGTAGGAGATGTGTCTTGCTCCCTGTTTGATGGGTGATTGTTGCAGGATGCCTTTGGAGTCTGTATAAATAAATCTGTAAAAGTTTAGTTGTGCTGATTATTCAAGGCACAGACAATCATTACTGTACACTATTACTCAAACACACAGCAGTGTGGACTAGGGCAGGGGTTCCCAAACTGGGGTCCGTGGCCCCCTGGGGATCCGCGACTAAACAGGAAAATAAAAAATAAATAAATTCAGTGAATATAATTTTAAAACCCTCGCTGTACCATTTAAAAAAGCTCGTAGTTTGCGAGCTTAGGGCACAGTATTAACTGCAATATTGAAGCAATGCACAGGGTTGTAGTAGGAAGTTTTCTTAGTTTATGTTACACTCGTAACCTTTGTCTGGGACTTTTGTAAAATATTTCCAAAACTCCATCTTTCCCTGTTGAAATTAAAACTTTTGGCAGAAGCAAGACATTCTAGGCTGAGCGGTACCGGATCAAACTGGAGCTTGTGGAATGGTAACGTTCTAATAGTGCTCATCACTCTAATCAAATTACATCCGCTTCCCCTCTTCGCTCGCTCCCACTCACATACTCTGCCCCACCCGCGTTTGAGAATCAGATGCACTCTGTCACCTCGGTATGCAGGCCAACCTGCATGCTTCAGACCACTATCCGCCGTGCCCTGTCATATGTTCCTCACTGGCTGCATACAGGTGTCTGGGCTGAGCTAGGCTTGCCTAGTCTTGTTTGAACTTCCCAGTCTTTTTTTTTGCCTCTGTCCCAACTTTTTTGGAACGTGTTGGTATCAAATTCGGAATTAGCGGATTATTATTTACAAAAATCAATCAAGTTGATGAGGTAAAACATTAAATATATTTTCTTTTGAATTTAATGAAAACAAGTGTTTGCAATAAATTCTCTGCATAAGTTTGATATGCTTGTGCGCTATTATAAATTTTAAAAGTGAGTAACCGTGAACCTGATTTGTTTGTTGAACTAAGGGTATATAATAGTCTACGCCTGTCACATTATGCAGGTCTGTTATGTTCTTAACGTTTCTTGGATCAGGTACACGTTTGGCTGTGAAAGTCGGTAAGTAAAAGTGACTACAGTTCGTAATATTTATGTCATTTTGAGGAGAAGGAGCAGGGCACTGGGGAAACAGGAGAGGCATCTGGGGGGGGGGGGGGGTGGCGGCAATGCCCCCCCGTGCCCCTGCCCACATCCGGCCCTGGTACATGCAGAGGTGGCTCTGAATGAAAGTGTTGATTATGTGTGTTTAGGTCTTCCAGAAAAGACTCCAGACATCGATGTTGGGGAGCACAGCCCCTCGGAGTTCAAGTCAGACCTGGAGGGGCAGCATGAGAGACACGGGGGGACCCTCACCACAGTGGGGGACGTGCTCTCTTCCAGGCAGCTGTTTCTGCGCCGCGGGTTAGCGCTATGCGCCATGCTGGTCATCCTAGCTGTGGGAATTCTCACCAACATGCTTATCTTCAGATAAGAGTGAAATGAGGCTTGTACCAAAAATTGTATTTGCTTTGGTGGTGGGGAAGGCAGTAAACGTATTAATAGGTTACATCATAGCCTTCATGAAATGATCATAACTCCTAGATATTGACGACTGGGATATACCCGTCACAAAATATTTAATTTTTTAACAAAGATTTGTGATAAAATAAATATTTATTTATGTATAGTAGGTTATTACCAATTCTTAGTGTATTATCGTAAATTATAAATTTTCCTAGTAGTTAATTTTATGGTGACATTGTGTTATGTGTGAAAAAGGATAAACTGAACAGAGCTGAAGTGAAGAAATTAATGAAGACATAATAAAGAAATGTTGGCCGAGGTGAGCGTTGAAGGTTCGTTTTCCATTGTGAGTCAGTCATGATCGCAAAAGCACAGCGTAGACTCCACACAGACAAATTTTTTTGTCTGCATTTGAGTGAGATGACATGTAGCCAATGGCACAGTCATTTATTTTTTACATTAATGCAACAACGCAATGTTAACCAGATGATATTCTGCGTTAAAACTTTTGTCTTTGCTTGACAAATGGCTATGGAATAGGCTACCTGTTCCCATAACGTTAGCTATTGCATAACTGTCCAGTGACTGAATTGTTTAACTAACAGGCTACAAGTGAACAGTTAATATTGTGAACATGTTTTTGTCTTTGCAATAAAGTTAAACATTATTGTATGAGAAAACCAGAACATGTGCACATTGATTGAGTCCAAAATGAAATTACACTTTAGTAGGCTACCAGGCAGGGATTGAACACCAGTCTTTCACATACTAAGGCTGGACAGTAACCAGTACACCTAATGTTACGTTCGGAAGTAGGACCCAGACGCAGACCACAGGATAAGGCAAAATTCGTTGTTTATTATACTTGCAGGAGTCAAGCCAGGAGATCAGAATCAGGGAGGTACAAAAACAGAATCCAAAAGGGTAACCAGGAGCAATCCAAAAGTCGTGAACCGGGGAATCAGAAGTCGGACAGTACCAGGGGATCAGGCAGGAGAATAGTCAAAAACAGGCGTAATCAAAACCGTAATAAAAAACAGGACCGATAAGGGCTAGGCAAAAGAATAGTCGGGCAAAGGTTATCTCAGAAGTATTTAGCAGATCTCTGGCTTTAACAACTCGCAGGCACAGGATAAGTAAATCAACGTTCTGACACAGACTGGAGTTAACACAGGGTTTAAATACACACGGTACAAATGACACAAAGGGAAACAGGTGTGTGAAGAGGCGGGGATCAAAACAAGAGACAATTGAAAACAATTGGGAACAATGAAACAATAACGGAGACAACTAGGGAAAACGCGGACTGGATTCCATACAGATACACGATAACCGATGACCTGGAGTTTCAGGAAATCGTGCATAGATTAAGAGAACAGGGAGAGAAGATCAGATGCAGCTGAGAATGATTAACAAGGACAGAACAGCGTGAAAATGTGCGCTCTAATATATTAGTGAGATTAGTAACTATACACACCCCTGCCGTTAGTACAATTAGTAATTATATACAAATTAGTTTGTTAGTGGAGTTAGTAGATCTAATCTATCGTTAGTATGTTAGTGGTAATTAGTAAATTAGTAAAGAGACAGGTGCGAAGCAAGAGGGAACCCGAACACCAACGAGATCACCCGAATGGTACAGAGACGTAAACAGGGAGTGCGAGATCAGATGTATACAAGCAGACACGGGACAACTAGGCAAAACCGAAAAATAATCAAGGCAGATAAAAACTAAGAATAAACAATACATACAGAATGGCAATGAATAACAATAATACAAAATAAAATAAAAATACAAATAACACACAATTCTCAGATCCTTACACCTAAGGGCTTTAGTCCCACGTGATATAAGCTATAGGCCATTCGTCACAGCAAATGGAACATTTTGTTTCCATAAGTGGTGTCGTCTTACTTTCACCGTTTCGCTGTAGTACAAGTGAAATACAAGTGAAACATTAAACAGTTCATATTGGAAATGTCTTTTTCCTTTGCAATAAAAATATGTTTGTTATTGTGAAAATATTAACAGTCTAATAAATGAAAAGTATTTAACAGTTGCACATTGTTTTTGTCGAAAATAAACTTGTGCCCTGCTGGGCTCAAACCCCCAATCCTCTGTACAAGAGACAGCAACTCTAACCACAGTAGCTTCTTGGAAAACACCAAGCCATTAATTACATTAACATTAAAAAACATTAGTTTGAAGCGTTTTTATTGGGCGATAAGCTTGAGAGAGCAGGTATGTGATGTTGTTATCCAATGGGGATAGTGAGGCAGGTAGTGAGGGTTTCTGGGTAGGCAGGAAAAATAATAAGAAAAAGCAGAAAAACGGCAAAATAACCCAAGTTTGGGGCTTTATTGTGTGGATGTGTGAAGTTGTACATTCATGCTGTGTCGTTACATGAGGTCAAAACATACAGAAGTTAATGTTAATGTAATGACCGAGAGTTTGTGGTCATTGTGGTTACTTCTGTAGGAAACCCTGAAAAGTGCAAAACTCTCGGTGCTGTATAGGTATGGGGCATGCCCCACCAAGCCGTAACTTGGCAGATGGCATACCTGCCATCCCAATACACATACAGCGAGTAACTCCAAACCCCCCCTACTTCGTTCCCCCCCCCCCCACCCCGTGCCCCACCAACATTTCTTGATGCCTCCCCAATCAAAGCAGTCTAGGAACGGGCCTGAAATGTACCGAACCATTAAGTCAAAACGAACGGAATGAACTAAGACCTTTGTATAGGCTACGCCCAGTCTGGCTATGTGTTTCCACATATTTATTTCTTCAACTAGTTTTTTAAAAGTTTATTAATTGTCATTGAAGTGAGATAATTAGCTTTCATTTTTTAAATTAAGTTCAACAATCAATTAGAATTCTATACGTCAGTAGAGCCCAATTTAGTGAAATAACGTAGACATGACAAAAATGACATGTTTTATTGGTTACAACTATGAATATGTGAATAATAGAAACAATAATTGATATAACATGAGGAATATATTTTACTTAATCAGAGGAAATTGTGATGGCTAAACATAGAAGCTAACATTCCTACCATTTACATTACATTACATTGCATGACAGTCATTTAGCAGACGCTTTTATCCAAAGCGACATACAGTAAGTGCATATAGAAAGGTCATCGAAGTAACTACAGAACAGATAAGAAAGCACATTCTTCCCATACAGTAGCAGCTATCCCTAGTAACGAACACAATGCAGTTCACAGTGAACTGGGTAAATCAGCTCTACTAGAATTCTATTCTAAATACTATAAACTTGAATACACAGTTCAACAAGAAGACATACCATGAGGTCGTAGATAAGTATTAGTCCAGGTGGAGCCTGAAAAGGTGTGTTTTCAGGCCACGACGGAAAGCAGGCAGGGTTGGTATTGAGCGTAGGGGAATGGGAAGTTCATTCCACCATTTACAAAGGTTAGTTTGTGTTATGGGTTAATAACATGCTAAACTATATTTTGTGGTTAGCTCATTTTATCAGTCTCATAAATATAAAGTTGTAACAGTGTAAAACTATAAGGTCAGGGAAATTGGCTATTCCCGAGCAAAACAAAATACAAACAACAATAAGGACCAACAGTAAAAGGACCTCAAGTATTACAGGTTTTATGCTAGTCTATCAATTGATGTCAGTGCTAAATAAAATGCATTTCAATACTTAACGGTAACAAAGGGAGGCCAGTCCCGATTCCGTAAGTGATGTCAGCTCGTCACCTGTTCCAAGGTCCCGGCAGGTGCGTGGACTCCTGGCAGACTTTTTCACTGAAGTCGGGTCGCGACAGGTTTCCAGTCAGGTCGACGTGGACGTGCACAGATCTCCACTTGGGTCCGGCCGCAAGGGAGACAGTAGAGGAACAGTTTTAAGAAACATGTCCTCAAAACAGCTGTTGGAAAAAAACCAGCTTGGTTTATTTCGTGGACAGTGGCAAGCCAACTCTGTCTCGTGATCAGGCGAGATGTGGGTTGGGAAACGCAGAAGTCCGTCAGGGTTTCAGTGGTGCGTCTGTTAGGCGTAAGACAGCGTCTTTACCATCAGAGCAACGTTGCATGGGTTTTTATGCTCAAAAGTCCTTTGATCCCAATTGGTAGATGGCCTTAGGGCGCCCAAACAATAGATTGGCTCATTCCTTTGGAACCAACAATGAAACATAGATGGATCAGTCATTTATAATCACCTCAGGGTGTGTGTTAAATTTGGGTTCTCCCCTCTCTTTCTGAAAAGAGGGGGGGGGGGGGGGGAGATGTTCCTGCCCAAACTGGCACCTGATCAATCAAGCAGTCTGTGTTCATCTCAGAAGAAGGGTACAGACACTCCATTGTGCCTCAGTTGATCTGGAGTGTTAATTGTGAACGACTTTGCAGGGGGCCCAGTCTCATGATCAGAAAGCCACAGTCCCAAAAATGTCCCTATGTAACCATTACAGTAGCCTAGTCCTTTTTTATCACAGGATAGAAACGGCTAACCTAATCTAAGTTTCTATCAAACTCTTGAACACATGCACCCTTGTCCCGTGGAACCACAACACGTTGAGGATATACGGTCGATACTTAGTGTCCGGAATACACCGTAATTTACCGGCTTTCCTTGACCAAAAGATTGGCAATATGGAAGCGTCTAACACAGGTGACGCGAGGTTTAAATAATGACAGGAACTACAGAACAGGTGAATGCACTGAGTAGCAAACCCAAAAACACGAAACGGACAATGAAAACAAAGAGAAGAGACGCAACACGAGCGCTCCCCAGGGAAGTGGTCAAAAAGAGAAAAGCAGGCTGAGAATCATGACACAAAGTTCGTCTTTTTGCTGAAGATAGTTCAATACATTTTTTGTAAAATGAACGTTTGGAAATGTTAATTTGCTCGTTTCTGCTGACACACTAATGCAGAAGACAAAAACTAAATCCCAGAAAAAAAATTATATTAAAAATCTAAGGTGCCTAAGACCTTTGCATAGTACTGTACACCCCTACACAAATCCAATCTTACTGTTGCTTTCCATTTATTATAAAGTGCTTTAATCCATAAGAACACTCATTCTTTAGGATGAACAAAAGCCACATTTATTCATGAACAAATAGGCTGAAAAACATTATAGTTAAGTGCGTAAGCATAAATATCAGCACAACACAGATGGTCCTTTGATGCTTAACGTTAACCCATGTCCTTTCAAAACATATGTAATTTCGCTGTATATAGCCAATGCAATAGGTCATGTTTAGCCTATATGTTTATACAGTTGAATGCATCCGGGAAATAACTCAAAAATAGTTATACAACTAAAATAATTGCGGCACATTTCTTTACTTCAAAAGTAACAGCTTAAACGTGCAAACTGCCTTGCGTTCAAAACTTTTTTCCTCACTCTTGTATGACTGAGAATAATGTCATTTACATCTATATATGTGCATTTGCTGTCTTTCACCGAGGCAATTCATGTTTGAGGCTACGACATTTTGTATAATTTACCGTAGGCTACATAGTCTATTTCATGCCTGAAATGCAGCGTTCTATAAAACAGTCGGCTACATCCCATTTTCAGTGCAAGTAAGGCTGTAACACTGGGCATAGCATATTAGTTATGTTTGTGATTGGATGTATGTAACTGCTTAATGGTTAATGTTTGTTATAAAAGTTTGTGCTACTATTTTATTTTGGATGGCTCCAAGCCATCCACCGCGCTGCGTTAGTTTTAATATACACCACACGCCACCGCGGTGGTACAGCAGTAAAGGCGCCAACTTTCAGTTGGTACAGTTGTACTCCGAGGATCGAAGTTCGCGCCCTGGTCCTGCCAGATCCGAGCATGGCCGGTGCCCTGTGGGAGTGGCTATTGGCGGCAGTTCCCGGGTGGGGGGAGGGGCTCGGAGAGAATAGCTGCGCACAGAACGGCCCTGGGCGAGTCGGAATCACGGTCAGGAGCACGAGGAGTCGCGCCCCTGAAAAGGACGTGATGCCCTCCTTCCTACTACCGGCTGACAGGGTTGCGTTGCAGCGATTCTCTAGCTGTTGCTACACGGGGAGAATTGAATTAGAATAGGGGTTTAATTGGCTACCAAAAATGGTTAAAAAAAATTTAAAATTATAATATATATATATATACATCACACACAGAAAATATCCTGCATGTGATCCAGTTTAAATACTAACCGGTCATAACATTGCACGCTGATCTCGGCACACACGCACCGATAACCGTATGGTTGTCCTTATGTGTTTGGTATGGTTCACGTGCCATTAACTAACACCAGCTAAAGCTAGGTTCAAACCTCCCTCCATTTTAGATTCTTTGTTCTCTCTGACCACGTGCCTGAGACAAGGAGGAGAACATAAAAACCCCCACATGCGCCCAACGCACGCACGCACGCACGCACGCACGCACGCGCACACACACACGCACTCACACATAGTTTGTTGTACATTATAGTAGTGAATCATGCTTTGCTCTGTTTGGTACTTCGTGTTCAATAAACTATTACATTTTCCAAGATTGTGTGTATTAATGTTGCTCTTGAGTTAGCCAATACTAATCGCAGGGATTCCCCCACATGCCTTAACTTTCTAGCTGAATCATTTATATTAATTTGGTATCAACTGAGTACATACTATTGTGATTTTGTTAAGAAAATTAAATTTTATTGATAATGAATTTAATTATTACTGGAAGTTGCCCATTTTTAGTTAGTATATTCTCTTTTGAGAATAGTATTTACAATTTTATGAAACTGATTTATTATACTAAAACTATGCCACCAGTTGTACAAGGATGGTAGAGTGTGTCCCCTACATTTCTGGTGCTGCCCATGTGAGGACTCTGATGATTCAGACGTATTATTATTCAGACGTCATATTACTAATCATCTTGCTCACTGCTACCAGATTCGTACTTATTCCAGTACATAAGTGACGCCCCGTGTGAGAATTTAATGTATTTCCTACAATTATAAGGGCAAGGCAAGAATCAGAGTCAAAGTCAAATGGAACAGGGTCAAAACACACAAGATCAAATCCAAGGGCTAGGCAAAAATCAGTGTTGAATTTAGAAAAACAGGTCAAACAGACAAAATCCACCAATTACAAACCACAATCACTCAGCAAGGCCGAAGAGCAAGTCTCTGACATTGAAATGAGCACAACAATATGCTTTTTTGCAAGTTATTTCTTATTGCTTTCACACAAAATGCAAATGTTAAGCAAATTTTGCAAACCAGTAAACACAATTCCATACAAAAAACACAAAAATCAATGAAGTAAATCATGTCAAACAAAACTGAAGCATTTGGTCTCAGCTGATTGCTCCCATAATTGTGAATCTCTTCTGAACGTGTGCAAAATCAACTATCAGTCCTTATACATGCATAAAAGAGGTCACCTCTGAGCTGGTGTTTGCAAGAATGGAGCAAGTAAGAGATCAAGAACAAGTGCAAAGGAGAGGAAGAGGGGCCCGGATGCGCGGTGGTTGAGTAGCTCAAAGGGGAAGACAAAAAGCCAATGTTTCAGATGAAATCCGTGCCACAGTTATTGATCATGTCATCAATCATGGCCTTTCAATGAGAGGCTGGGCAGCTGGGTCCAGCCCAATCTCAGGAGATCAACTGTGGCATCAATAGTAAGAATATTCAGGGATGAGAATCGGTAAGTGACTGTGCTATACCTTACTGTATTTCAGTACTACTGTATACAATATGTAAAACAGTTTTTCCATCAATGTCTTATGTAATCAGCAAAACATCCTTTTTTCCACAAATCT
This sequence comes from Ilyophis sp. 1 JC-2022, assembly GCA_022702515.1. NCBI lineage: Eukaryota > Metazoa > Chordata > Actinopteri > Anguilliformes > Synaphobranchidae > Ilyophis > Ilyophis sp. 1 JC-2022. The sequence continues at coordinate 65,549,380 of CM040402.1, forward strand.
TTTTACAAAATTCAAAGACAACCCCATGTTGGTGGCAGGGGTAAAGTCTTTACTGCGGAGTAGGATAGTGGATATAGTTGTTGCCAACAATGCCATTAGATTATGAAAAATCCAGACAGCAGTCATTCTGTAAGGGTGTTTGGTGCGGAGGACTAGACGCGACAGAAAAGGGTTTCAGGTAAATGAAACAAATGACAAGGAAAACAACCCAGCAGTATCGGGCGAAACACTCAAAGCTCGAACGAAACAAATGAACAAACGGAAACACACTCTAAGCTCTCACTACAAGAGAGGGGAAATAGAGGCTAATTCCTAGACGTACTGCGTATCAAAGCCGCGTGTTGCTTCAGCAAACGCAGAAGGAAAACGGTCGATAGCGAGCACTTAAATTATTACCTTACCGGCTTGTATGTTATGAGAAATAACATCTAAGCGCCAAAACCAGGAGACGCAGATAATAAATAGTCGGCAGAAACAACAAACAGGTGAAAACAATAAGTGCAGGAGTGAAATGAAAAGCCAGAGTGGAACACGGAAAATACAATAGAGTGCTTAATACAGGTAAAAGGAAAATGAACGCCCGCAGAGCAACCGAGAGGCAGGCAAACCATTCAGGACCACAATATGTTTGCCAATGTCAACAGTGTAAGTGTAGCCACCATTGACCGGGTCCTTAAAAACATCAACTCTGTAATGGATTTTAGTGGCGGGTAATAAAACACGAAGGTAGGGGGATCAGAAACAAGTCACTCGCGCAGTAAGGACCAATAAAGAGAATAACAAAATAAATGCAAAGAAAGAAAAGACAGAAAACAAATTTCTTGTGGCTAAACAGCCAAACGAAAATCAACCCACTAAAATAGGGCGAACTCGAATAACGAGTGAAACACAAACTAAATCTCCCAAGCTCAATACTGGAGCCAAAACGGGAAACTTAGCAAAGAAACAAACACCTTCGGCACATAAGTTCGGCGGGCCAGAAGAAAACAAAGAAAACTGTCTCCGAGAGAATAGCAAAGAATAAAATAAATAGCACAGAATGCTAACAGGAGGAATAATACCTATACCTGAACTAAAAGCTAATAGCAAGTCCCCCGTGAACATAAACAGCATTTAATATCACAAGGTCGCTAGTACCTGGCTATACCTGGCTCAATGCAATGTCGAATGACAAAGAAGGACCTGGGAAGCGGAAGTGAGGAACTTAAATAGCCTGCAGGTAAAGTCACAGGTGAAAACAATAATGAGGGAAAGTAAACCCCGGAACGGAACATGGAAATCAGATAGATTCTCAATCGAAAAATAAGGATGAGAACCACAACGGAAAATAAAATAAAAATCAATGAACCATGACAATCTCGGAATGAAACAGCTCTACAAAGTACCCTTTGAGAGGAATAGTGACAGAGTGAAGAAGATAAGATACCAGGTAAGGGTTTATCACTGTCATGTCTTTTCTTACAGTAAAATATTACATTGCATGCAGCTGTAATGTTTTACAATGTATTTATAATTATCTTTATTTTACTGTATTTCTCTAAGACAATAATGGAGCTTGAAGCCAATGCAACTCCACATATTTTCATATATGTGGATGAAGCAGGCTTCAACCTGTCAAAAGTAAGGAGACGTGGAAAGAACATCATTGGTAAACAAGCCACTGTAATGTGCCAGGTCAAAGGGGGGCCAACATAACCATGTGTGCCACAATCTCCAGTGAAGGTGTTCTTACCCACATTCCCACTATTGGGGCATACAACACAGAGCGCTTAATTACATTCCTTGATGCGTTTTCCCAGGGCATTGTGCCACCAGAAGAGAGAGGGCAGGTGAGGCCTGATATGTCACTTTGTCATCGTATGGGACAATGTTGCATTCCATCGCTCCGGTCAGGTCACTGAATGGCAACCCATCCACGTGTGATGATGCAATTTCTCCCCCCATACTCTCCATTTCTCAATCCTATTGAGGAATTTTTCTCTTCATGGAGGTGTAAAGTATATGACCACCATCCACATGACCAGATGTCCCTCCTTGATGCAATGAATGCCGGCTGTCTGGCAATAACAGCCGGGGATTGTCAAGGGTGAATGCGCCACTGCAGATTTTTTTCCTCATTGCATTGCAAGGGAAAATATCCGATGTGATGTCGATAAGAACCTGTGGCCTGATCGACTAGAAAAAATAGACTGAAAGTGCAGTGTACAGTAATGCACTTGTTTAGCCTTTTTGACCTTGCTTCGTTTTCACAGAAATACTGATTTTATTTTCATCATCAGCTTGGTATATATTTTTTTGTTCTCTGTATTTACAGCATCATTCAATTTGTAAAGAACACATTCAAATAAAATAAAGCCTTTTGTTGCAGTTCTTGCTCTTCAGTGACATTCTCTCTGCTTTGGTCTTCTTTGGTAACATCCTTTTAGGAAACAAGAATACAGGCCTTGCTGTGGTAAAATGTTTACTTGCCTTTACATACTATAATTATAGTATCGAAAAGTGGCACACACTAAAAAAAAAAGGGTAACCATGTTAAGGTATATTGATAGTTGTAGTTACTGTTTCTTGGGCCATTGTCTAATGATTGATATAAATAACTTTGTGAGATGACAAGTTATGCTTTTTTGGTAAAATTATTTGATTTTGTGACATGTATTTTATGTTTTGGGTGTCTTAGAGCATTTTGCAAATGAAATCTGTAATTTTAGCAAACGCGATTCAGTTTTGGGGGCAGTGTTAACTGTTTTGCAAACGTGACTTCTGTTTACAGAAATGTGCTCAAGCAATCGAGTGACAGAAACGGTCATTCCAATAACATCATGACAAAAGTGAGGATACCCACACACTCACACAAGAAACAAAACAAAACTAATGACAGAGAACGTAACACCCCCACCCATAAGAAAAAACCTAGGGCATAGGTTTGTCTTCAGAATAACAACGTGACTGAGCGTCAGCAACAATACTTTGCCATTTTTTCTTATGCGCTATCACCAACTGAAACCCTTGTACAATCAAAGACCGAGAGAACCGTGGGGCCCCCAGAGATGGGGCCTGTGTCACCGTGTCCGGGGCAGTGCCTTGTTAACAGGAAGACCACCAACAGAGCTGTAGCCCAAAAAGGGGCTCCGCGACAGGGGCAAAGGTGTCCATTTTGACCGCTGTTTCAGCTTGGGGCCTAAGGGGCCTTCAGAAAATTGATGTTTTTGGGCCCCTGTGAATGAACCGTAGGGCCCCCAGAGATGGGGCTGGTATCCCTGCACTCAGGGCGGTGGTCCGGACACAACGAGCCCACCCCCAGAACTGTGGCCCAAAGCGGGGCTGCGCAGCACCCCTAAATTGTAATGGGCATTTTTAGTGCAGGGACACCAGCCCCATCTTGTGGTTTTAAGGGGACTTGCGCCTGGGGGACTCGGGGCCTTCTAAAAATGGAGGTTTTCTGGCCCCTGCGAGAGAACCGTAAGGCCCCCAGAGATGGGGCTGGAGTCCCTGCACTCAGGGCAGTGGTCCGGAGGCAACGAACCCACCCCCAGAACTGTGGCCCAAAGCGGGGCTCCGCGGCACCCCTGAATGTATGGGTTTTTTGGGTCTCGTGCCTGAGGGACTCGGTGTAGTCTGGGCCCCCACGAGAGAACCGTAGGGCCCCGGAGATGGGGCTGGTGTCCCTGCACTCAGGGCGGTGCCCCAGAAACAACCAGTCCAGGGCGGTGCCCCGGGGAAACTTCGGAGCTCAGCCCGGTTTTGAGCACCCTGGCAAGGTGCACTCGCTACGCCGATTGACTGGTACCTTATACTCCGTTATAACCGGCTGGAGGTCCCCATCCGAGGGGGGATACCTCGCAGCGTAGCCCGGTTTTGAGCTCCGTGACGAACCTCTCTCGCTACCATGACGGACTGGATGTCCGGGCCCGCTACGAAAAGGCCGAGTGCGCTTGTGGACCAATGCTTCAGTTTAAGGCCTTAGTTCAAATAAGTTCATAGTGTCTATATTTACTTAGATCATAGTTTTCTTTTATATCAGACACAAGTTATGTTTTTCTACCTGACATGTTTCGACGGCAATACTTCCGTCTTCGTCCGAGGTGTCACTGGATGGTATGTGACGTGTCTTATACAGCTGATGTTATTTATATAGAGGCGTGATCGTCCTGTCAGATTTGACAGGACGACCACGCCCCCCGCTGTCATTTCGCCGTTTGAGAACGCTGCTCCAGGTGGTGGAAAGCATGTATGCCCCCTCATCCCGGTTCATCGTCGTTTGCGCTCGCTTTCTAATTGCTTTACACCACCGGGAGCAGCGTTATCAAATGGCGAAATGACAGCGGGGGGCGTGGGCGTCCTGTCAAATCTGACAGGACGATCACGCCTCTATATAAATAACATCACCTGTATAAGACACGTCACATACCATCCAGTGACACCTCGGACGAAGACGGAAGTATTGCCGTCGAAACATGTCAGGTAGAAAAACATAACTTGTGTCTGATATAAAAGAAAACTATGATCTAAGTAAATATAGACACTATGAACTTATTTGAACTATTACATGAAAGTTTTGGACAAGAATGTGTCAAAAAGTTTCGCCATCTGGAACATCTTGAGAAAAAACGGGCGCGCCAGAGAAACCATTTACGTTTCAATCTCCGCTGCCGAGACGAAGGAGTCATACCTTCCAGCTTAAACATCAGAAACCCGATCCCAACTAAAAATGCGGAACGGATGGTCAAGAAAGTGCGAATGTTTTTGGTCAAAGAAAGGATCAGATGCACGACAAACAAAATAACTAATCTGGAAACCGAGGCGAAGCAGGAAATGGAGGAAATAAAACACAGTTTCCATTTCGACAATGAAATGGAAGAGACGGTAAAAGATCATTTACACAGAATTCACGAAAAATAATTCATAAAAACAAAAAGACGGCACATCAGTAAATTAGAGAAACTCATTGCAAAGAAAGGTAACAAACAGTGCGACAGTAAAATAACGGACAAATGGATATGCAACCTGTCAAAACATCAGCTAACAGAGGCAGAACGCAGCGTATTATCGCGCGGTCTAAACTTCGCCATCACACCAAAAAATATCCCGCATGAGGAATTCATTTTAGCAACGGAATTAGCGTGTCAAAAAATACAGGACCAAGGAGAAAAAGCAGCACTACGCAACGAAATAGCAGGAATCCTCAAAACAGCCAAATTACCACCCAGTAACATCAATAAAAAAGAAGCAGAGGCCATAGATACACTAAAACGAAACAAAAACATCACAATCCTACCAGCTGACAAAGGAAGAACTACTGTCGTCCTGGACACGGAACAATATGAAAGACAAATGATGGACATATTAGAAGACAAAAACACATATGAAGTACTGAAGAAGGACCCAACTGAAACCAAGAAGGGCAGGCTCAAGACCCTGTTGAAACCGCTGCTAAATGACAATAAAATAGACAATCATATAATCATTTAATTCCCACCGCCAGTATCACCCCTCGGATATATGGCACACCAAAAATACACAAACCAGGAGCCCCCCTACGACCTATTGTAGACAGCATCGGTTCAGTAACCTACAATCTATCCAAATCCCTTGCAGACATTTTGAAACCCCTCTTAGGTCTAACAGATCAGCACTGTAAAAACGCAAGACAGCTAGCACAGGAACTCAAAACAATAAAAGTAGAAACAGACGAAATATTTATATCCCACGACGTCGTATCACTCTTCACCAGAACACCGATTGAGGCAACATTACAAATAGTACAGGAACGGTTAGCAGCAGACAAAACACTCAAAAAACGCACCAATCTCACCCCACAGGACATCTCACAGTTATTGCAGTTTGTAGCCACATCCACTTATTTTCAGTTCAGACAAAAAATATACCGGCAGAAAGAAGGTTTTGCTATGGGGGACCCGCTGTCGGCCATAATGTGCGGCTTTTTTATGGAAAACCTGGAAGCCAAGGCCATAACATCTGCACCTGAGCACTGCCGACCCACCCTATGGAAAAGGTATGTGGATGACATCTTGGAGAAGGTCAAGTTGGGACACACGCAGGACATCACGGATTACCTAAACACCATGGACGACACTGGACAAATAAAATTCACACACGAGGAGGAAACAGACAAATCCATAGCCTTTCTGGACATTAAAATACATCACGCAAATGATGGTAGCATCAAAATCAAAATATACAGGAAACCAACACACACGGACCAATATTTGTTATGGACATCAGAACATCCCACAACGCACAAACTATCAGTAGTTAGGACACTGTATGACCGCGCCGGCATAGTAACGGAGGAGGAGGATAAAAAACAAGAGGAACAGCACATCCATAATGCACTTAAAACCTGTCATTATCCAAACTGGGCCATAGAAAAGGGAAAACGGCAAGTACAACAAAGACAACACACCTGTACAGGAAAAAAGAAACAGGACAACAAAACTGAAAACATAGGCGTGGTCACACTACCATACATCAGAGGCATCACTGAACGCATACAGAGAGCCATGAAAAAACGTCACATCAGTACACCAGTCAAACCACACATAAAACTCAGACAACTATTAGTGCACCCGAAAGACAAAATCAACCCGGACAACAAATGTAACATAATCTACGAAATACCATGTCAATCATGCAATAAATCATACATAGGAGAAACAGGTCGGTCATTCATCACCCGCAAACAAGAGCACCAAAAGGAATGCGAGAAGGAGACAGCAAAAAGACAGACACGGGCCATAAAGGAACAGGCAGTACAAGAAAATCTCAAATCGGCAATCACAGATCACTGCAAACGGGAGAATCACATCATGGACTGGAATAAGGCCAAAGTCATCCGCACCCAGGACAACAAACACCAGCACTGGATTATGGAGGCAGTGGAAATTAGAAAGCGAGCGCAAACGACGATGAACCGGGATGAGGGGGCATACATGCTTTCCACCACCTGGAGCAGCGTTCTCAAACGGCGAAATGACAGCGGGGGGCGTGGTCGTCCTGTCAAATCTGACAGGACGATCACGCCTCTATATAAATAACATCAGCTGTATAAGACACGTCACATACCATCCAGTGACACCTCTGACGAAGACGGAAGTATTGCCGTCGAAACATGTCAGGTAGAAAAACATAACTTGTGTCTGATATAAAAGAAAACTATGATCTAAGCTTAAGGCCTTGTGAGCCTTCAGATAAAGCGGCTCTGCAGCACCACCCAACGCACGGGCTGCCTGCCTAGTGTGGATTCCGGCTGGAATTTTTGACATGCACCCTCGGGCCTCACTACACCCAGGTCGACGGGTCAGCCTCCGGGGGGGGGGAGGTGCTTCTTTTCCACCATGCAGCCATGAGTGAGCAAATGCACAGACTATGCCCGCTGTGTTTTCTCCGCTTTGCTAACTTATCCAGGCATCTTATCAGGGTCCACGGCCTGAACGACGACAAGGAGCGACGGCTGACTATCGCCCAGAAGAGCTGCCGTTATATCGGTAATTTAAAGTGCCCCCAACCGCCGCAGTGCTCGAAGAGGGCCTTCGCTAGGCTCGATAAGCACCTCCAAAAACGGCTTTCGCTGCAGGTACTCCAGCCTGAAATACCATTAACCCTGCCGGTGCTTGTCCGGGCGTTGCTCACAGTGTATTGCATACAGGGGGAAGAGCTCGTCCATGCAATGAAGAGGGCAAAAAGTGTGGCGATTGCGGAGGAGTTGGAGAAAGTTAAAAAGGAGAACGCAGCAGCCTCTGGAGCGGGCAAACATTATAACCGACTTATGCCCTGTGTGTGTGTGTGTTTGACGGTGCGCTTTTTACCAGAGCAGGGAACCTCATTCCCAGAGAGCAGCTGCTGGAGTTTCATGACAAGGCCCGCGCCAGGCTACCATCGGCCCTGGATGAACTGAAGCATATGCCCAGGAGCGGGGCAAAGCTCAAACTGTGTGTTGGCCTCTTAGTGGGTATCATGTCAGTGAACACTGGCCACCGGAAGGGCGTCTTTGCCAACATGACAGCCGACGATGCGCCGCGGTGCAGATGTGCGGCAACACGGCCGTTATCAGTGTGAGTAGCCGGGGGAGCTATGCACCGGGGGCTCCTTGACAGCCCGGGGATGACCAGTTGTCCAGGTGGGTGTTAGGGTGACGCATCTACAAGCTCTCCCGCCTTCTCTTCCCCGCAGGTCTCTGCACATAAGACGGTGGCGGCGTTCGGCAAGGCCAACGTGTCACTGGAGGACAAGGACTGGGCAAGCATTAGGGCTTTTGCGGAGCTGAGAAACACCCTGCCCGCGTCCTCGGAGGGTTGGTCGGACGAGGACAGCCAGGACGAGAGCGCCACCACCACCGACATTGTATCGGGGAGTGAGAGCGACTCTCCAGCCACCGTTTAGAGTGTCTGCATTGTGGCTTTGCTGTGTAAATAAAGTGGGCTTGAACGAGAACCGTGGTGTGGAGGTCTTTTCTTGTGCGTTTGTGTTCCCGTTTAGGGAACCTTTTCAGCCCCGAATTTTGTGTCAGGTCTCTTGCGGGTGCCGAATTAGGGTTAGGGTCCCATATGTGTGGAGATGCTGAATGTTTCCAATGTTATATCTTCATCATAATTATTAGTATACATTGTAAGTTGAACTTCTAGTATATAAAACGTGTATACCAATACCAAAAAGTATATACCAATGTTGTTTGTCAATTTCACTGCCCTAAACTATATTTGTGAGCGTCAGTATATGCCTATGTTTGACATTTATTTTGAAACGAAAGGAATCATGGCTAGAGGTTGAGCCTGGTATCAAAATGTAGGGACAAATGAGCCCTTTCACTTGACGTAATTTGTTTTAACTAACCAACTATCCCACATGGTGATATGAACCTTCAAAGAAAGTACAAAATTATTTTTTTTGAGATTTCTATGATTAATTCTCAGAAAATAGATTATATGTAGATGCTGCCAATGCCTGGTTGTATTAGTCTAGGCCACAGACATTAAACTGGTGCAGTTTTACCATTGATACTATGATATATCCCGTGATATTGGTGGCCAAAGTTGGTTGTAAATAAAATTGAGCTGAACGAAACCGATTTTGGCTTGAGATTGTGAGAAGTGTTATGCATGTAAAATAGATATGAACACAAAATTTTAACACTGAATTTGAACACAACTCGAATGTATTTTTGAGCCCTGAAAATTTCATGTGGCTAAGCCCTTCACATATGAAGCAATGAGGGCTCAAAAATGACTGAAAATTCTACGCAAAATAAAGAAATCCAAAATTTGAGCTACCCCTAGGTACTTCAAGGGTTCATAACTGACAAGATATTTATAGTATAAAGTTTCAAATGTACAAAAAAAAACTCTGAGGGGGTCAGGTCGGAACCTTTCCCAGAATAGATTGATTTTATATGAAATGACCCATATATATATATATATATATATATATATATATATATATATATATTGTAGCAAGACCCAGGGTTGGCACGAGAAACTTGAGGCAGTTGTGCAATGATGTCACACACAAGGAGGCAAGATGGAAGTGAGAAACCAGTTTTATACTGGTGCGTTTATTGGGGGCACAACCCACAGTGCAGTTTTAAATAAAATAACAAACCACAAAATAAGCCTTTGCTCTCTCTTGGAGCCTATCTAAACATTCTTGGTGCTTTTCTCCTTTCTACACCTGGACTGCTATGCAGTTTTCCAGGGCAAACACAACCAGTCCAAAACAACAGGCTAGCTCAAAGTCCAGTGTTCCAGAAAAAAGATCAATTGCCAGTTCGGGTTCTCCTTCCAAAGTTAGATCAATAACGAATCAGGTATTTCCTCCAACACCACTAACTCTCCTTGGTTCTCCCACCTTGTTCTTCTCTCTCCTTGTCCTTCTCTCTCGTGGGTCTGTAACAAGGGGCTTAAATAGGGTGGTTGATGAGCTAAGTATTTTTAGGTGTGTTCATTATGTCTTGTTAGCCACGTGGAAACTTGGTATGGCTTCTCTTGCTGGAGCCATTTCGCACTAACATGGCACCCTTTCCAGACCTGGCCTCTCATTGCATTACACACCCTCCTCCTCAGCTCCGACCATAGGGAAGAAGCGACAGCTGTCCAGAGCACATTTCTCCTGGACAGAGCATCTACATTTATGTGCATGGCTCCTGCCCTGTGAATGACAGAAAAATTAAACGGTTGCAGTGCTAAGAACCACAAAGTAACCCGGGAATTGGTTTCTCTGTTCCAGGGGTGCATGGTCGGTTACGAGGGTGAAATGCCTCCCCAATAGATAATACTTTAATTGTTCTAATGCCCGCTTAATGGCAAGGCACTCTTTTTCAACCATGGAGTATTTTTGTTCCCTTGGTAACAATTTCTGACTTAGAAACAGGATTGGGTGTTCCTCATCTTGGATGTTTTGAGACAACACAGCCCCCACCCCAGTTTCGGAAGCATCAGTTTACGCAACCATTTATTTGGTAAAATCCGGGGTCACTAACACTGGCCCTGTGCTCCAGCCCATTCTTAGATCCTGAAATGACTTCTCCACCTCAGGGGTCCACTTCACCACGTTGGGTTGGTTCTTTCGAGTCAGTTCTGTCAGGGGGGCAACTAGGGATTCAAAATTGGGAATGAAACGTCGATAATAACTTGTTAGCCCCAGAAATGTCCTCACCTGCTTTTTGTTCATGGACTACGGGCACTCACTGATGGCTTGAACTTTCCTCTCTTGTGGTTTCACATTTTCTTAGCCTATGGTAAAACCCAAGCCTTCCTCCAGCCCCAAGTGACACTTCTTTGGGTTCGCTGTCAGTCCCGCCTCCCGGAGTACCCCCAACACAGCACAGAGCCTCTTCTTGTGCTCTTCCCAGTCGAGACTGTGGATGACTACATCGTCCAGGTAGGCGGCGGCATACTGGTTATGGGGTCGCAGCACCCGGTCCATCAACCTTTGGAAGGTTGCGGGCGCCCCATGTAGACCAAAAGGCAGAGTGATATATTGAAATAGCCCACTAGGGGTCGCAAATGCAGTTTTCTTCCTGGAACTTAGTGACAACGGAACCTGCCAGTACCCCTTGGTTAGATCTAAGGTGCTAATGTACCGAGCAGTTCCCAGATGGTCGATCAACTCATACACACGAGGCATTGGATAGGCATCAAATTTCGAAATTTTGTTTAGTTTTCTAAAATCATTACAAAACCTGAGGCTGCCATCAGGATTGGGTACAATGACCACTGGACCACTTACTATGCGATTCTTTAATGATACCGTTTTAACATATTTTCCACTTCTTCATCAATAGCCCTCCTTCTGGCCTCGATAAGGTCGAATTTTCACCACTTTACCCGGTTCCGTCTGGATACAGTGCTCGATAAGAGAGGTATGACCTGGTACCTTTGAGAAGACGTCCTGATGTTGATCGACTACCTCCTTTTTATGGGGTGTCAAGCCGGGTCCCAACCTGACGTCTGCTCTGGGGTGCTCATGCTGTTCTGTGACTGGGAGGCAAGACAATAGCGCATCTCGGGCATGCCACTTTTTTAGCAGGTTCACATGGTATAATTGTATCTTTTTCCGCCGCTCTGGTTGACGGACTCTGTAATTTACGGGGCTTACCTTTTCTACAACTTCATAGGGCCCCTGCTAAGTAGCCAGAAATTTACATTCGGTTGTGGGAACCAGTACCAGAACTTTCTTTCCCACCTGGAACTCAAGGGGTTGAGCTTCTCGGTTATAGATGCATTGTTGCACCCGCTGGGCTTGCATCATGTGCTCTCTCACCACCGGCTAGATTGCTGCCATCCGTTCACGCATGTCCTCCACATGTTCTATTAAGCTGCGGTAAGGGCTTGGCTGCTCCTCCCACGCCTCCTTAGCCAGGTCCAGCAGGCCTTGTCTTCCATAAAGGAGCTCAAAGGGTGAGAAACCTGTAGAAGCCTGGGGTACCTCTTGAATGGAAAACATCAGGTAAGAAAGGAGCTGGTCCCAGTTTCTTCCATCTTTTTCTATTACTTTTCTCAGCATACTTTTTAGTGTTTGGTTAAATCTCTCTACTAGGCCATCTGTTTGAGGATGATATACGGAGGTCCGTATCTTTCTTACTCTGAACAATTTACCTTCATTATCGATGACATAAAGGGGGTACCTTAGTCTGAGAGGATCTCCTTTGGGATCCCAACTCTGGTGAACATCATGAACAACTCCTGGGCTATTGCTTTTGTGGCTATGGTGCGCAAGGGTAAGGCCTCTGGGTACCTTGTAGCATAGTCCATCACCACCAGTATGCACTGGTGTTCTTGAGCAGTTTTGGGGAGAGGGTCCACCAGGTCCATGCTGATCCTGTCAAATGGAGACTCAATAATGGGCAAAGGAATTAGTGGGTTCCGGTAATGTGATTTTGGAGCAGTCTTAACATTCCGGGCATGTTTTGCAATAATCCTCCACTGCCTTCATGATGCCAGGCCAGTAAAACCGGTTAGTGATTCTCTCCTTTGTCTTAGCCACCCCCAGATGTGCGCCTAGTATGTGTGTGTGAGCCAGCTGTAGCACTGTATTCACGTATGGCCTGGGTACTAAGAGCAAGTCCTTCACGCCTTCTTGCGTTTTAACAGACTGGTACAGTAAAGGCCGTGACACATCGGGGACGCAACGAATAAGCGAGGCGAAAATGCGAAAAATTAGTCGGCGAACATTTCGCGTAAAAACCTGACACACCTGCAACGATGCGAAAAAACGAAAAACTTGTGTTCTTTTTCGGGGTTGAAAATCCCTGCGAATAAAAATGGATTACTCTTCGTCGAGCGATGACGACCTGGTTATCCGTTCGGTCCATCACGGAACGAAAGTGTTTTGTTTTTTTTCCTCTACCAGAACGTTAAAAACAGAGAATGCTTAAATTACATTGCCAAAATATTGAACCGGGCCTATTATGTGTTTTTACTTAGGTAAAGTTTGTTTTGTCTACAACATGCTCTCCTTCTCTTCCCTCCTTTTACGGACATATGTGTCCCTGAGATTTTTCCACTGCCTCTTGATCTCTTCCACTAATATAAAGGGTTGACCACAACATAACAATACATTACGTCATTTCAGCAAACATCTTTAAAATAAATGTGTCGTAGTCTATGCAGTATAGCAACTCATGAAGTCTGAAGAGTTCTCTCCAAAACGATCGCTACAGGCAGACCTCGTCTGTTTTCCTCGTTATTGATATAACTTGGCTATCAGTAATCAGGAAATCCACACAGGAGTCGGAATAAGATTTTTGGGGAACTTTATAGACTTTATTTGCCACGCACACAGACAACCGTGTGACAGCTAAAACATTTAATATACGCTACTCTACCCTGCCCTTCTCCTCCTCCCCCTTTCTCTCCCTCCACCACAGTGGCTGCCCCTGGCCAGACCCGGTAGATAGCCTACGTGTCGTCTTTCTCTATCTGTTAGCCTATAGCCCACAATTACTACGGCAAATATCCACGAAACAATATCACATATAGCGGTTAGCTAGCTTTCATCCTTTGTTTTCACCAAGGCAAACGACCCCACAAGACACAGCGTGGCCTACATGAACTCGCCTAAAGTAAAAAAATAAATAGGCCTACGTATCGTGTAGCTATGTTTGTGTGTAATCGCCACTGGCTTGTTATCTTCTCTTCATATGAACTGCTATCAACGTTAACGTTAGACCTAAAGGTTAGCTAACGTTAGCTGGCTAAAATAGCTGGAGAAAACTTTTAAGCCAATGCTAATAACCTGTGGGAGCTGATCAGATAGCAAGTTGTGCGTATTGCAACCATTTCGCTATAAACCCACCATCTTCATAGCCTATTTGCTCGGCTATAGTTTTCCACAAATTGTCCTTCAAATCGTTGTCTTTGTAACTATTATGTCTCTTATCAAAAAGGACGCTATACTGTGACACATATAAAATCAGTTGGTCCGCCATATTGGATGTAGTTTGTTGTGGCAGTGCGGTGACGTCAGTCATGGAAACTTGTTATGATTGGATCGATAAATAGTTTCGCAAACGAAAACTCGCAAAAAACGAACTTGCTGCGAATAAATTAAATGCCGATTTTTCGCAAAGGACATTTCGCGTTTGATGTGCAAGATTTTATGAACAATACAGGAGTTCGTTTTTATTTTTCAACGTGCGATTTATTCGTGCGAGTAAATCGCGGGCAGTGTGTCACGGCCTTAACTTGTTCTTGATAGAAAAATGTGGGAAAAATAATTCACTCACCCCTGGTGCCAAGACGCCTTCTATGTCTTTCACCTGGCTGAGGGCATGGGTGAGGTTGGGATCTTCCAACTGTGCCATTCCAAATTTTCCCGCTAAACCTGCAGGCCTGACGTCATCCTCTCCAAGTTCCCCCAAGCTTAGGAGGTACACTGCCGGGCTGTCCTCCACCCTCTTTTTGGAGTCTGCTTCCACTGACCCCTCACATTGGAGAGCTTCTGCAACCTATGGTATCTCTTCCCCATCATGAGATGTGGACCCCATTGTTGGGGTGAGGTTTTTCTTCTTACTTGTACCCGGTGGTGCTGGACGAGAGCCCCAGGATAATTGTTGCCGTCTTCGCTCCCAAAGTCCGGAGAACAGCTCACAGTTTCTACCCAACAGTAAGGGTACCGGTAGTTGGGGTACTACCCCCACCCTCATAACAGCTACCCTGAGGGGTATCAATTTTAACAACAGCCGTCTCATAATTTTTAGTATCCTTATGATTGCAGGATATTGCCATCACTCACTCCCGGCTTCAAAATTTGGGTTGGACTAGAGTGACCATGCTACCAGAATCCAGTAAGGCATCAGAATCCCTACCTTCAACTTTGGCCGGTATCATGGGTGCTGGGGTCCCTTCATGACGTTAGATCTGAGATCACTAACTATAACTTGGCTGCTCACAGCCTGAGCTAGCTTAGCTTACTCCATGTGATTCCTTTGTTCCCTGAATGCACACGTGGCACATCCACACATGTACGCACACAGACACAAATGTGCAAACCCACACAAATGCTACAATACACACACAACACGATATGTCCTGTCTTTTCCAGCCTTTCCAGCTGAGTCAAACCTAATCATTAGAAAGTAATACCTTCAACCCTTATAAATTATTAGTTATTAGTGCTTTGATTGAAGTAGTTGTAATTATAATCCATAATAATTAAATGAGAATGATTTCATTTTAACCTAATTTTATTATTATTAATGATAATTAATTTATTTCATAGTTATTTCCTATATTTCTGGCATCCCATGTAGGTTTTTTTATATATATAGAGGCATATTACTTACATTTACGGTGCCCTGGAGCCGGTTGCACCAACAGGGCTTACGCCTGGTCGTAAGCTAAATTGGTCGTAACTTTCTGGGCGCAACTTTAAGACCGTTGCACCAACTGGTCGTAAACACTATTTTCACTCAGACCGGGAGTAAGTTTTACGCCTACCTAAGAGCAGGCGTAAGTGTAATTTTAGAACGTTTCTACGGTAAGGTAGGGTAGATATCGCTGGACGACTTGTTCGCACCACTATAGTTCAGTGGTTCGCAACTTCGCACCCGCATAATAAACACACTAGCCTTAAATAGGTGCAAACTGCCCCATTGATCAGCTGTTCGGCTGTGCTTAAAAAATAAAATGATCAGCTGTTTGGGAAATAATCTAAATTGTAGCTAATACTGCACACGTGTCTGTAGCCAGTTATTTTCATAGCGTATTAATATTAACGTTACGAAATAAGTTTTTAAAAAATTACTTAACATAACATTTAGGATATTTTGTAACGGGGAATCTGCGCACTTTCGAGGTCTATCATACTTTCAATTAAAGTGTCATCGCTTATTAGAGTGAGGTCAGTGGCAAGATCCCCCTCTGCAGTCTGTTTGGCAGTCACTGCTGTCCACTACAGCAATTCAGCGAAAGTAACATTAACGTTAGGGGAATCCTCACCAAACACATCAACAATGATGTCACTGCATTGATATTTTCGGCGAGGGACCCCCGCCCGTTGGATGACTTGTACTGATTGACACGTCCTTTCGCTTTACTGAAAAGGTCCTTCCACTTTTTTCTCACGTCCTGACTACAGTAGCTACGGTGTCCCCCCAAATCGGTAGCTACGTTTATTGATGGCATCTGTTATAATTTTCCACGTCGACTTTTTTTATTATTAGTGATAACGCTGCAGTTGCTGCATGTTTTGTGATCAGTCGTCAATGTATTCTGGCTATACAGTTCACAATCACTGAAGTAACTTTTTCGTCTTTTTTGGTCCATTTCCAATGTAAATTAGCGCGTTAGCAAATTGGCTTATTCTGGCTAGTAGTAGTAGGCTAGTGTAGGCTACTCGCGTATAGCAACGCGAACAATTTTGCTTAGCAACGCACACTACTTAGCAACCGATATGCTTTCACAGGAACGCGCACTACTAAAGACTGGTCGTAGCTGCGCCTAGGCGTAACTTTGGTTGGTGCAACAGGCGTAAACCCCTCTCTGAAAATAGGTCTTAGCTACGACCTTTCTGGCAGTTAAGACCGTCTTAGTTAAGACCTCTTGGTGCAACCGGACCCTGGTGTGATAATTTATATATATTACTTACATTTATTGGCACCCCGTCCCAGGATATTTCCAACATAATTGGTGCCGTGTGAGGACTCTAATGATTCAGAAATCATATTACTAATCATCTTGCTCACTGCTACCAGATTTGTATGTATTATCTACATTAATTGGTGCCTGGGTGAAGACTGGTATGTTTTATTTGTTTTATTTGTCTATCACCACTACTGATAAATGTATATGTAAAAACCTTGCATGCGTAATACTCCACATGTTAGAATATAGAGGCATATTACTTTCAGTGAAATATTAATCTAGCATTTTTCAAATAATCCCACTACAAATTTTCAATGTAATCCAATGTAAATCTACTGACAAAAAATTAATTTTGAATAGGAATTTCTTGTCAAATTTAGAAGTTCTCAAACTTTCGACACTTGGTATGAGAGAGGAGGTCCTCCTCTACCTTTGACCTGAGGTGGGTGAAATATTACTGTAGCATTTTCAAATAATCCAACTCCAAACTTTCAAAGTAATCCAATGTAAATGACTTAAAAAGGGGATATTTTGAATATGAATTTCTTGCCAAATTTAGAAAGTCTCAAGCTTTTGACACTTGAGTATGAGAGAAGAGGTCCTCCTCTGGTCCGTGTTGGGTGAAATTTTACTGTAGTGTTTTCAAATAATCTCACACCAAACTTCCTATGTCCAACATTCCATTGAAAAAAAGTTACATTTTGAATAGGAAGTCTCAAACTTTTGACACGTGCCTATGAAAGAAGAGATCTATATTGTATTACTGAGTATTACTGTAGCATTTTCAAATAATAGCAATACAACCTTTCTATGTCAGATAATATAAACCTATTAAAAAATGACAGATCTTTTGATTACTATTTCTTCCCAAGACTAGGTCTCAAACCTTTCACACACAGTGGAATTCATTTTACTGTAGCATTTTCAAATAATCCCACTCCAAACTTTCTGTCTACCAATCCAAACCTTCTATGCAAACCAATAAAATATTTTAAATTTAAGAGTGGACATTTGACATTTGGATTGAATTTTCTCCGCAAGTTTAGAAGGACTCAAACGTTTGACAGTTGATTATGACATGACAGGTCCTCGTCTACCTATTAAGCGAGTTGGGTGGAACATTACTGTAGCGTTTTTAAATAATCCCAATCAAGATTTTTCATGTAAACCAATATAAACCTATTGAAAAAAGTGGAAAATCAGAAAGTCTCAACCTCAAATTATTATTTTACCACTTGTAAGAGTACCTGGAAATAAGATATCAAGAGTCTTTTTTTATGTTGTTGAGTCACAGACATCAGGGAGTCATGGCATTCCAAGGAGATGCAACCAAATATTAAATATCAAAATATTAAACTTTATTTAAGTTTATGTTAATTTGTCAAATTATTTTTGTTCCCTAAAATTGGATGTAAAAAAAGGGTTAAAAGTGCTACACGGTTCACCTGATATGGTTGTGAACACCCTCAGATGAAGGCTCATAGACACTGTTGCAATTCAAATCCAATATGCTGGAGTACAGAGCCAAAACAAGAAAATAAATTTGTCACTGTTCTTGGACTGCATTGTATATCATTTCAGTGGTACAAACCCCAATTCCAAAAAAGTTGGGACAGTATGTAAAATGCACATAAAAGCAGAAAGCAGTGATTTGTAAATTATCTTTTACATATATTTAATTGAAAACAGTACAAAGAATGGCTGTAAGTCACCAATGGTCTGAGGTATCAAACAAGCCTCAAACCATCACTCTGCTGCCAGATATGCAGTAGATATATACTCCTCAAAAAAAGTTTGGAAACGTTATTTCGGTCGATTATTCTCCCCTTTAATAATACCAATTGGTATTGTATTTTATATCGTTGGAAAGCCTGATTAGTCACCTTTACAACGAGGTACAACTTGTAAGGATCATGCATTCGTGGAATGAGCAACACAGCTAACCGTGTGGGTAGCGGCCCAAAAAAATGTGCCAAAATCCCCTGCAATATTCTTCTGTTGGTATTCACTCTCGTTTTGAGCTTCAAGTGCTGGCAGGTGTATGCCAGTCACAGGTGTGTGACTGGCACCTGATTGGCACCGAGGAATGGGATGCCATCCCACAGCAGTGTGTGACCAGGCTGGTGACCAGCATGAGGAGGAGGTGCCAAGCTGTTGTGGCTGCGTATGGATCTTCCACACGCTACTGAGGTCCCTGACAGTGTAAAATGAATAAAGTGTAAAAATGGCCAATATGTGTTGTTTTTTCCTTATTACTGTGGGAGAGTGCAATCATCCAGTCCACCAAGCAACTCAAAACGAGAGTGAATACCAACAGAAGAATATTGCAGGGGATTTTGGCACATTTTTTTGGGCCGCTACCCACACGGTTAGCTGTGTTGCTCATTCCACGAATGCACGATCCTTACAAGTTGTACCTCGTTGTAAAGGTGACTAATCAGGCTTTCCAACGATATAAAATACAATACCAATTGGTATTATTAAAGGGGAGGAATAATCGACCGAAATAACGTTTCCGAACTTTTTTTGAGGAGTGTAGATGGAACACTTTAATGGTTGTTTCTCCTGACTCATCTTTCTATTTAACTCCAGCGCCTTGTCCTGAGGTGCTGCCAGAGACAGGGTTCGTACGGTCATGAAAAACCTGGAAAAGTCATGGAATTTGACAATTGTTTTTTCCAGCCCTGGAAAAGTGTTGGAAAAAAATAAAATACCAAAAGCTTTGGAAAAGTCATGGAAATTAGTTTAACAAATAATTTCATGTCGTTCATTTAGCATACACCGGTTACAATTATTTATATGTTTTTTTTTAAATCATATAACATATAAAAATATAAGCAGACGTGAGACCCGGAGCCTTCTAGAGTTGCGACAATGAGGGAACGCTCTACAAATTAGTCTAATTTAAAAAGCTTTGTGTTCATTTATAATAACAGAAAATGCTAAAACCGGAATATTTAGTTAGTTGAATTAAATGCAAAATACTTTATTGAAAAGATCTGTTTGAATAACAATAATGTCAAAGCAAACAATTGTGATATCTATCAGTTAACGTTAGTCATTAGCCCAGCATCGGAAATATAGGCCTACTATCTATTTCTAAATCTATTTTGCCCCAGAAAGCACAAGGGCCAGAGCAAAAAATTTCCCTAAAATATATCTTATAAGATTCAAATTTATATGCATTCTTATCACTATCTCACTATCAAACGCAGCTAAAACAGGTCAATTCACATTCAGCCTATGACTTAACCTATGTGCACCCACTCCTGCGCCAAATCATGGTATAGCCAAAGAGGGTAGGCAGAGTAAGAGGTCCAACTTCGGGGCTACAACATCCGCTTTTCAGCACCAGGCCAATTATAAGCAACATTTCCACCTAAGGCGAGTTATTATTTAGAAATGGTTGAGTACATAACAGTTATCTCCGTGGTCATTGCAATGCAAACATTCAGACAGTCATACCAACTATATATCAACTAGTTAAGTCAGCCAATATTCAGCCATATTGGCTATAAAACTGGTTGCTAGCCTATAACTTAGCTGACAAATGTCTGGCTAAATCACAACTGGACTTTATTCAAAAGAATCGTCATCATGAACAGCTGGTCTGACATTGTGCTTCCCATTGACGTAGAAAACAAATCCGTTTTAAAATATTTCTGTCGACATTAAATAGGCCAATGTTGAAACAAAACAGAAACGCATGGCTGTTTTGATATAAACTAATTATAAGCTGGAAGAAACAGTGGCCCACTAATGGTGAGTGGTCGACTTCCCAGTTATAGTATTCACATTTTTCCAATGCAAGATGTTCGTTAAAATTAGCCCAATGTTTGTTAAAATTTGCACTACAAAAGGGAAAGCAATGTGTGCTCTTGCTAGATGCTGCTGCCTACTAAAGCTCTTACTGATATGTGTCAGTGTTATGGAATGCCTATCAGCCAAATAAAATTTATAGATGTTTATTTTTTGATCAAACTATATTGTCATTCATGTTATTCAAGGTATACTGTGTGCTTTAGAATTATTATGGTTAATTTCAATACCAAATTTTGTCCTCACTTTCATACACAGTGTATACATAGGGACATCACAGAATGTTTGATCATAAAAATTTGGTTTAAAGTCATTGAGAAGTCATGGAAATCCATTGGTCAAAATGTGTATGAACCAAGGGGCCAAGACTGGGCTTTTGTTTTGAAGCTCACTTCCTGGTTGGGCTGGGAGCGACCATTGTGCCGTTGCTCACTAGTGCCACTACGGTTGGTCTTTCACCATGTGAAGTCAATTAATAATTGCAATAGGTGCCTTTCCTTCATTTAATGTCTCTGCATGTGCTGATTTTTTAAAATATTGTGTCATTTGGTCCTGAACAAATGTTAATAGCCTGTCCAATCAGAGAGACAAGTTGAGTCCTCTTCGGCTCCACGGAGCAGACCCAGTTTGTACAAACCGGCGGCAAAAAAGTCTCCCGGAGACTCAATTTGGTTTTTCCGAGGCCGTGGGAAGGCAATGGGTGACGTCACAGCGACTTTGTCGATATTTTTATACAGTCTATGGTACGAACCCTGCAGAGGCTGCAGCTCTGGCGCCTTGTCCTGAGGTGCTGTTATGTACCGATATAAACTCAGCTTCAAATCTAAAAGGGTGAGTCCAGAAAGTGATTGATTTCTGGTGGAATTCCCTGTATACATGCAGAGGTGGCTCTGAATTAAAATTTTGATTATGTGTGTTTAGGTCTTCCAGAAGTGACTCCGGACAGCCCCTGGGAGGTCAACTCAGATCGGCCTGGAGGGGCTGCATGAGAGACACGGCGGGACCCTCACCACAATGGGGGAGGCTGGCTCCAAACCACCCACAGTGGTCCCAAGTATGATCTCGAGCTGTTCTTTGCCCTGTCCAAACTTGGGCCCAGCTGACATGAGTCACAGTAGACAGAAGGTGGACCTCAACAGTTTCCAGCAGAACTGAATTTTTTTTAATTTTATTTTATTTGTCCAATTCCCACTCTAATTTGTAACGTTGTTATCGTAATTTTTCAATATTTGTCTCCATAACCATCTTTTTTTTAGGATTTTGAATGTATTTCTATGGGGTGTTTGTAATTTGGCAAATTGCTGTCCATTTGAATGTATATTTTTAACTTAAATTTAACAGTTTTGAAAAGAGCATGTAAGCATTTGCAAAATGGACTGTACATACATATAGTTTTGCAGGTGGTTGACTTTGAGTGAGAAAAGAATTCAAGAATTTTGAAAGCTGTGGTCATTGAATGTCTTTTGTGTTAAACCAATGCATTTTGTGTTAAAGCAAGGCAAGAGTCAGTCACAGTTTGGTCCGCAACTATGGATGGAGCCTTGTTTATGAAAATACGGAACAAATCGCCTCCCGTATTAATTCAATACGGAGCGGAACATTTAATTCTCAATTACGGGATGATTCCATAAGGGACTGGTGGCTACCGCTACCCATGAGTATTCATATGAGTGCGCTGCACCCACGGCATTATTAATAATAATAATTCCACTATAGGGTAGTTCACCCAAATATTTGATTTTGATGTGTTTCTACATACCCAGAGTGCTATCTATCCATCCAGGTAATTTCACTGAGAACTCACTAGATGTAGGAGTACAGGAAAATGAAGAAGCTGGTAAGGCAGCAAAAAAAGCCGTCTATAGGAAGGAAATAGATCTGGAAGTACTGTATGGAAAGGTTGAGTCTAAGAGCTATGGCAAAAAGAATGGAAGAAGGGAAACAAAGGCAGGTTTTATTTTTCAATACAGCCAGCACTGAAACACATGTCAAATACAAGAATGAGCAGGAGGGACAATGTGGTAATAACTAGGCTGAGACTGGGGCACTGTGCACTGAATCATGGGCTGGCACTGGTTAGTAAGCACCCGGATGGAAAATGCATCTGTGGAGAAACAGAAACTGTGAAACATGCTTTGATGGAATGCACCACACACAGAGAAGCCTGATGCACGCAGAGCTGTCAAAAATTGGAGTCACAGAAAAGTCATTGAAATCAATGCTCAACGTGGAACACTGTAAAGCAACAAAAACTGTAATCAAATTTCTCCATCGGACTGGAATCTATGCAAGGATTTAATTCGTTTAATAGAGATCTACATATGACCTGTGGAGGGCAGCAATACGCCTTTGCAGCGTCTAATCTGCCGCAAAACCCAAAAGAAGAAGAAGAAGGCTCGCGATGTTTGAACGTTGTGAGTAGATTTCTGTCAGCTTTCGGACAAAAATGGCGACGTTGGTTCTAGAAGAGCGAGATTGAGCCATCTAACGTTATTTATGTCGCCATATAGCATAACTACGAGATTTGGCAATATTATTATTAGCTAAGCTGGAAAACGCAGTGTCTTTATTTTGAATGTGTAATTTGATAATTCGCCCTAATTACATCCGATTGCGTGTTAGCTCGTGATGGCAAGTGCTATGGAAACAGGTTTGTTTGTCTTTGTTTTTTTGACGTTGTTGTAGCTAATATAATAAGTAGCTAATTTCCTATAACTTAGCTAATATGTGGGGAAATAGTAATTCTGACAGTGATCTAATAATGCATGTGGTGCCAACAGACGGACCTGAAATTGTTTGCATTAGCTAACATGATGGTTTCGACTTTGGTTATGTTCCCCATTTTTTTACAGAAGAGCAGGCGAGGAATCGCTTCCAGTCGGAGCTGGAGTTCGTTCAGTGTCTGGCGAACCCCAACTACCTGAACTGTGAGTGCGTCCTACCGACCAGTTTGGCCATACAGTGACTTTACAAAGGCTACGGAAAGCATCTGAAATTTCCGCATTGACAAGAGCCACAGCTAACGTTAATGTTTCACATTTCTGTGATTAGATTTTAAATTTTAGTTGGGTAGCTTACACGTATGTCTGAGGAATTACAACTGTTTTTGTTAACAAAACTCCTGTTTTGTTTGCAGTTTTGGCTCAGAGGGGCTACTTACGAGAGAAACCATTTGTGAACTATTTGAAGTACCTACTGTACTGGAAGGACCCAGAATACGCCAAATACTTGAAGTGAGTTACTGTGAGCTCACAAACTTACAAGCTGGTTTATGAATTTAACAGTGTTTTCATTACAAATGTGTACGACGCATTTTTCAAATAAAAAAATACAACTAAATTTGCGAAAAATAAATGCAAACCATTTTTGCATGATATAAAGCAAGGGCTTCACCAGATCTAGGGGGACTAGGCCTCTAGTAGGGGGGTCTGGGGGCATGCTCCCCCAGGAGAAAAATAACAAAAAAACCAGCCACAAAATAGTTGTTCCCATGAGTTTTGAGTAGCAATAGGCCTAAAATCAATACATAACTTGGCTTTGTTGTTGCAAAGAATATTTAAAGCTCCCTAAAATAGGTCTGGCAACACCACTTATAAACCAATGGTACTGGCAAAAAATTTTAGGAGTCGCAACTGGGGTGGCCAATCATTTCCCAGGGGGGTCCGGTGCCACCCCTTTGGCCAAACCTCACCTTTTGTCTCCCCCACCTGCAGAGTTTGCTGCCCCGCCTAAAAATATAAAATGGAAATGTCAATGTT
Source organism: Ilyophis sp. 1 JC-2022 (assembly GCA_022702515.1). Classification (NCBI taxonomy): domain Eukaryota; kingdom Metazoa; phylum Chordata; class Actinopteri; order Anguilliformes; family Synaphobranchidae; genus Ilyophis; species Ilyophis sp. 1 JC-2022. The sequence goes on from CM040402.1 coordinate 65,573,555, forward strand.
TGAAAACTCATTTACTATAATTTAAAAAATTAATAGAAAATGTTCGCTTAAGCACACAATTTTGGGACCCGTCTTCGTAAATTATAAACAATTCAATAGATTTGCGGAGTATGAAGTAAGTATGCAAGTATGAAGTAACAAACTGCAAGTATGAAATAACAGCGCTTTGCTTCGCGGTAATCTCAGCACGATTGGCTGCGTGGCCACGCGCAGAAGAGTAACGTTAGGTAACGTTGTCATAAAAGTTCTTCTTACCGTGAAAAATCCCGACTTGTTTACATTCTCGGACAGATGTTAGGGAAATCTGTCACCACGGTTAGTACCACTTTCGCCACAAGTCAGCAATTGTATCGGGAAATGCCGTCTTTGAAACCAAAAAAAGAAATAAAGGGCTATGCTGTTACTGCATACCAGCTTTGCCAAAGCTACATCATAGCCACCATAGCGCGGAGCTTTCAAAACCATAACAGCACGGAAACCCTTTAAAAAAAACAATTAAAAAAACAAAACACGTAGGCTACACCTAGCCTATGGCTATGATGACTGTCTTTTTGACTAAACGGGCCACTTTTTAGTTAATAAAAAAAGTAAGCTAAAGATATTCAGTGAGCACAAGTGGATTACACTAGACTAGGCCTACTAGTTCACTATTTTTAATAGGCTCTTTTTTTCTGTAAGTATAAACTTCAAAGTATTTTTAAAAATGATTGTTTATGTATTTATTTTAGAATAAGCCGAAGTATATCTTCTTGAAGTGTATCTCAGTGGCGCTCCCTGTACAGTTTTTTTTTCGTTTCGTTTTTTTTTCGCGTTTATGAAACAACCCCACTGCACTGGACATTTGGGTATCTTACCTCAATGCAAACCCATGGCTTTCCTTTGAAAAACATGGCTGAACCGCTGCCTGTAGAGGTACCTAGCTAGACTTTACCCATGCTTTTTGAGAGCTGTGACGCTGCATGACCTTTTTTTGCATTAGCCTACTCTCTCCCATTCCTCTTGTCTCTAGGCCAGGGGTGGCCAATTCCAGGCCTCGCGGGCCGGTGTGTATGCAGGTTTTTGCTGCCGCCAGTTAACAATTATTGAATTAGCCCAATCGTTTACACGATCTGATATTTTAATCTACATATCCGCGATATGAAAAGCAGCTGATGAATGTTCTTGTGCCGGTATGCGTCAATGCGTGTATTGTAGCATTTTATCGTTCTGTAATTTACAAGTGAATCGGTGATTGTGTGTATGACTAATTAGCTGATTGAACCGTGGTAACTGGTGGCAGTAAAAACCTGCATACACACCGGCCCGCGAGGCCTGGAATTGGCCACCCCTGCTCTAGGCTATCAAATAAATCTGAAAAGTTTTTACAATTATTTTAAGAACGTATACTCTGAAAGTAGGCTACTTACTTGTAAATTTTTGTAGGGACCACCTTGTTCCCTCAACCTACAATTACTTTATCAAGTAGGCTAGTAGCTATAGGCTATCATTTGATATCATGAAAGACACCCCAGCATCACTAGGTCATAGAATCCAAAGGAGAACCCCAACAGTGCATAGAAACTCAAATCACTACAGACTAAATAGGCCTACCAAATAAATAAAAATAAATGCAAAAACATGTAGGCTAGAGACGAGAGGAATGGGAGCAAACATTCAACGTCGCGGCTAGCAAAGATCACGGAGTAGGCTACCTTCTCGCTGAGCCACGGAGACACACTTCAAGAAGGAATATTTGTGCGTGGTAACATTTTATGAGCTGGATGTATGAGTGTAAGGTTGACCCCTTTAACACATGATAATTAGGGTGTCGGCAACAATGGAAAAAATCTAAATAATAGTGTGGAAGTAATAACTGCATTCCAAAAACCGCCTTTGTTTCGAATGTACTTTTCTCTATGTAGCACAATTAAAAGGCCAAAGGTTAGCATCGTGGTTGTGAAAAGCCTGCGACTGGCAAGGTGACGGGCCTTTGTCCCGCAAGTTTGTCTTGACGCCAGCTTCTTCCCGCCTTTTCCGCCAGATACCCCCAGAGCCTGCACATGCTCGAACTCCTCCAATACGAGCACTTTCGCAAGGAGCTGGTGAACGCGCAGTGCGCCAAGTTTATCGACGAGCAGCAGCTCCTGCATTGGCAGCACTACTCACGCAAGCGTACGCGGCTGCAGCAGGCGCTCGCCGAACAGCAGCAGCACAGCAACGCCACCGCCAAGTGAGACCTGCTGGTCTTTCCGCGGTGTGAGACTGGCTGCCCTGTCTGGGGAGTTTGACTGTGCGGCATTCGAAATGGATGGAAGAATGGACTAATAGGCATCTGGAGCTAAGGAGCCAGAGAAACGGGATCCCATGTCCATGTGGGAATATTTAGCAGAGCATATGTTGAGGATTGTATTGCTATTAATTTGTCATAGTATCACTGATTTGGGGCAGTTTTCCTTTAAGAGAAATGCTTGTATTCCTCTAAGGGCTTATATTTGTTTTCTTTGTAGGTTTTGTTTTTAGTTTATATGAGATGTGACATGTGGAGTACAGCTAGGTTTTGACTGTTTTTTGTTGCATAATTGTTTCGGTGCTTAAAGTGTAAATTATAACAAGTGTTTCTTTCGCACATTGTCTACTGCACAATACAAGGATATCATGTTTGAAAATGTGAATTTTATTGAAAACTTGGTGAATCGGTGAATATCATGTGATAAACAACATCCTTGTTGTTTAAGGCACACATACATTTCTGGTATCTTGTGCAACAAGTAGTTCTGTCTTTCCAGACCAAATGTGTGAACATTATCATATGCTGGTTTCAACAGTAGTTACAGGTACTGTGCCAAATTAGCAAACTGTTTTTGTTTTTCCCCACACCCCATTTCATTTCTATGTAGTAAATAATTACTGCATACTTGTTCAGAAACACGAGGCAAATTGCGAAGGCAATATTGGCACTGATAAATGCCTCTCAAATCATAAATACCATCACAAATGCTTTCTAGGCATGTCCCTGAATTGGTGTGCTGTCGATCACATGGGTATCATTACCCTCTATTGTTGTTAATTCTCGATTTCACTGGTGCGTCTGTATTTCACTATTGGCCAAAGTTGGATGCCTCCAAGGTCACATGGTCAGGAGTCTCCACAGACATGTCTTCAGCCAACACACCAGTTCACAGTGTAGCGACGCGCCCCGCACTCCTGGCTGCCAGTCCGACCTGTAGCTGCCGGTTCTGTGCAGAAATTCACGGGCTGTGGTGTGGCACAGAGAAGGAGCATTTCGGTCAGCATGGTCGGGGTGTTGCAGTTCTCCTGTAGCAATGGCTGTGCAACTCAGCTGGTAGACTGCAGCATGAAGAACTATGGCTAGCTGGAAAATTTAGGAGGGGCTGGAGCCCGTCTCCCAAATTACAGTGGCGGCATGGGAGTGGCACACATGGCTTTATGTCCGTAACATCAGCTGTGCAGCAATTGGTTTCCACCACCTAGATTTCCTGTCTCCTAAGCTTACAAGTCCACTGAGTCTCAGGTCCACTGAATGTTTCCATTCGAATTACTTGAGTTTGTTAAAGGCTGTGGCGCTTGTATGATAGACAGTAGATTGTGAACACACGGCTGCCTGCCACACTTGTTTTGGAGCACACGCATGCCATTCTGTGCCCTGATTGCATGGACGATATTTGATGGGAGAAATGCACACCGTTGATTGGGCACTGAAAATTCTCAAGTAAATGTGAGCATTCAGATTCAAAATAGATGAGTCATTCCATGTAAAATCAATCAATGCTTCCTACCTGACCCCTTCAGAATCACCAGAATTTTTTTGTACATGGACTATAATTATTTAATGAAGCTATGCAAAAACATTTATTTATACTACTATGAATATCTTGAGAGTTATGAACCCTTGAAGTACCTAGGGGTAGCTGAATATATTATATATATTTATTATATATTATATTATTATTATATATATTTTTATTATTATATTTTATATATTTCTCAGTCATTTTTGAGCCCTCATAGCTTCATATCTAAACTCTAAGATACATTCAAGTTGTGTTTGAAACTGAAATCAGATCTATTTTACATGCATAACACAATCCCAAGCCAAAATCTCAATTTCGTTCAGCTCAATTATTTCTACAACCAACTTTGCCCACCAATTTGACGGGACATGTCATCGTATCAATGTTCAAACTGCACAAGTTTAATATCTGTGGTGACTCACAATGTATACTAATAATTATGATGAAGATATAACATTGGAAATCACATCATCAGCGAAGTTCACAATCTGACAACGGAAACAGGGTTAGGATTAGTTTAGTGTGAGGGTCCCATACAGGTGGAGATGCTGAATGCTCCCAAGTTGTTCAATGTTATATCTTCATCATAATTATTAGTATTCATTGTCAGTTGTACTTCTAGTATATACTACTCAAAAGAAGTTAAGGGTCAAAAATATTTGTGCATATAAATATAAGCTAACGAGCTAAAATGGTGACGACTAATGACAAAACAATTCTTTGATGGCTTAAGAACAGAAAACAAAAAACTTTTGATTAGACACTAGTTTATTACCCTGATGAAAAAAAGTCATGCACCCCCCAAAATGATGATGAATGGAAAATGCTCAGCCATTTTATTGCTAAAATTGGCATGCATGGAATGACACTCATGCAAAACATGTGCAAATGGTGTCTCGCAATGGGTGTTTCGAGGCAGTTTGTCAGTTTAGTCTGACTAAATTCGTGCTTCAAATCCATGAAAAGGAAATCTGGGTTTACTTCAAAAGTTTCTAAAGATAAGTGCAATGAATGCATGTCTCATAATAACGTGATGTCTATACTCCAAATGACAACCCATAGGGGGATATTCTAACCCTATCTGGCTTAAAAGACATATTTACAAAAATGACCAAAATGACCCTTAAATTTTTTTGAGTAGTATATAAAACATGTATATACCCAATGTTGTTTGTCAATTTCACTGCCCTAAACTATATTTCTGAGCATCAAAATATGCCTATGTTTGACAATTATTTTGAAACAGAAGGAATCATGGCTAGAGGTTGAGCCTCGTATCAAAATGTAGGGAAGAATTTGTCCCTTCACTTGGCACAATTTGTTTTCACCAACCACCTATCCCACATGGTGATATGAACCCAAAATGTAAATGAGGCAAAAATTTATTTTTCGAGATTTCTATAACGAATTCTCAGAAAACAGATTATATGTACATGGTACCAATGCCTGCTTGTATTCATCTAGGCCACAGACATTACACTGGTGCAGTTTGAACATTTATTTGATACTATGATATATCCCATGATATTGGTAGCCAAAGCTGATTGTAGAAAAATTTGAGCCCTGAAAATTACATGTGGCTAGCACATTTACTTATTAATTTGATCTTTTTTATGTAGGCTAATTGTTTGCAATATAGTTTGCCATTGTGGTTGGAACTAGCATGCAGTAGCTCGCTACCCCAGGACCGAGTTTGGTAAGCAGAATTAGGCTATTGCCTACCATTAGCAAGTTAAAATACTCCTTTACAATTGCTCACTTTCCGTGGCGCAGCTTAGATCTATGCATCAGGATCGATTCTGCTCGTAATACATATTCAATTCATAATAGATTGCTATATTGCATTTTAAATAGCTAAACAAGCTCAAAATGCTGTTGGCGTTTTGGAAGTACAACGCGTCCAGTTTGTGGCGAATTGTGACCCATTTGGTGTTCAATAAGCACCCACATACTGCCCCTGGCTTTGTGATTGGATATAGTGATGGGCAGTACGTGAACGAACAAATCTTTTTGAACGAATCTTTAAAGTGAACTGAGTGTACCATTTCATCACTCTCAATGCTTGCGTGCGCGTCACCTAACGTTAGTGTTACAAACTGTACTGACCACAGACTACCCCTACTACCACAGTTCAGTGAGTCCTACTGAACTGACTAGCCTGTATGAACTGCTGACTACCGCACCGCAGTAGCCTACATCAGGGGTTCCCAAACTTTTCCATGCCAAGGACCCCCAAATGGCCGTAGCCTCTGGCTGGGGCCCCCCTATTGCGAAATGGCTTTTTAAAAAAACACATTTAAATTACACTGGCAAATATTAAAAAATCAAACATACAGCTTCTTGATACACAACACAATACTTTTGACCCTATTTTGATTCCATAATCGGGCCGTTGGCAGCTCAACGTAACGCTTTGACTGACAGGCAGACGGTTAATCATTGGCTGCAATTGAAAGAAGGGCATGGCAAAGACCTCATTTCGATATGAAAGGACTTATAACAATTTATGTTTTATTTTAAACCGGCACAATAACTTATGAATTGAATTGAAATGTATTTTTTAAATAAATTTTATTATTATTATTTTAATTTTTTTGCATTTTCCATTTTCCTCTCCCTCCCAATTGGCCCCCCTGGCGACCCCCACTTTGAAAACCCCTGGCCTACATAATTGTCAACCGAATCAGTTTCTCTCTGCATAGGCTACGGGCTAATCAGTAGCCTAATAAATTAGTTAGCAACAAATGGCGGGGGTATTAGTAAAATAATATAGCCCGGTCAACTATTTTTTTGGTACAGTTTCACATTAAAAAAATATAGCCTGCAATCTTACAAAATGATCGGAACCTGTAGCCTACCTGTAGGTCTACTGGCATCTGACGTCCACCCAACGTAACGTTACCGAAAGCAAAACGGTTCAAGCATTTCTAATCAAAATCACATAGGCTACTGTAGGCTATATTGTACATTTTCCATGTAGGCCTATTCTGTGACTATCAAACTAAGAGTTAATGAAAGTCTGCCCGTTATTAAACCATTTCAAATCTGTAATAATGATATTGATTAAATGAAGCACATTCGTGTTTTCTTTTGTATCGAAATAGCACAATAAATGTAGGCTATTTTAAGAAGGCCTAATATGCTATAACCATGTTTTATATAGGCTACACAAATATAACCATATGGCTATACGTTTGTTTCTTCTTTACACTTGAAATTCAGTAAGAAGTTTAACTTAAACCCTTTTCTTTATTTGTTGTCAGGTAATTTGAGTCTAGATCACGCACTGCGTGAATGATTGCTATTTTAATCTGAACCGCTATTTTAATCTAGTAGCCTACAGTCGAACACTGCGGTCAAGCTATCACGGGTTCGGTTTGATTTGTTGGAGTTAAATTATTTCAAATAGTAATTTTCGCCTTCTTTTGCCCGTTCCAGAGATGACTAAGGGCCCTGAGATGCACAACCTTCCACTCTTGTCTAGGAAGGAGAAAAAGATTGCACCTCTCTTACAACTCTGAACTCTCTCTCTCTACTCATAATAATCTGGTTGCTCATAGTGAGGAGTTTGCACATTCTCGTATTTCGTCAGCCTGACTGTGGTCATCTCAGTTTCAACTCTCTGGTGTCCTCCACAGCCAAGCTGATGTTGCCTTGCAACCAGATGTAGTGCCAGTGGGGGTTCCTCTGTGGTTTTAGTTGCCTTGGGCACCAGAGGATACGCCCCCACAACCCTGGTGAGAAAAGATCTCAGAACAGGTAATAGGCAACACAACATCAATGCCACACAAATAATTGTTACTAGAATTATGGCTCCTGCTTTGGCAAACCATGCTCCCCATCTCCCAAAATAGTTATCTAACCAGTCCCAGACCTCATGCCCATATCCTGCATTGTCTGTCATTTCTTTTCTCAATCCCTTCAACTTAATCATAGCCTGGGTAAATGTTCCTCCATCACCAGTATTATTTGGAATAAAGGTGCAGCATTGATCTCTGAACAGAACACACACTCCCCCCTTTTCTGCTAACAGCCAGTCAAGTGCTTGTCTGTTCTGCCAAGTCATTTTGCTCGTAGCAGCCAATTGTTGTCCCAGTGCTGTCAGTGCGTCGTCAGTGTAGTTGATAAACCTCTGCTGATTATAATAAATATTGTTTATCCACTCTAAATTCTTATTAGGGGTTATCCATAAGAAAATTGACACAAATCCTGCTGCTATTTCATTTCTAGCCTTATATTTATTAGGAATACCCCTGGGTTGTCCTATTGCATCTATCCATGTTTCTGGATCAGATGTATAAGCTCTTCTTATTCTAGGTTTTCGTTCTGTGGTAGGGAATATTACCACCACTGGGTCCATTAACATTACTCTAGCACATGTCCCTGTCCAATTAAATGGTAGAACATTGTATAATTCTCCGTCTCCGCACATCCAAAACATATCTGCCACGCTCCTATCTGCATACATTATACGTCGGCAGTATTGCACTATAGTTTGTCCTGCAGTTCCTTCTGCACTGTCTGTTGGTACTACGTTACAGTCAGAATTTGCATGTCTTGGGTCTGAAGCATCACATGTCCATGTCCTGTGACACTGACCTCTGAAATCTCCCATTGGTGCTGCCCCATTTATTACTTTATAGCACTCATAGGAGGTGTTAGCCAACCTAGTCTGCTGCAATTTAATCTGTGTGTCATTTCTTCCTCTGTATAACCCCCACTGTTTGCAGTGTTTATGTGTATAAACTCCTCGTGATGATCCTAATTTGTCTAAGCATGCTACAGGGCATTGTGAGTAATAGTTCTCACCATGTGCTATATCTTTCAAATATGTCGCACACCAGGTGTAGTTATATGGGTTGGGGATACACTTAGATCTTTCGAGCCTCCCTCTCTCTGGGGCGCAGCTCCAGGCTAGATCCCTTTCCGCTGAATTCCTTTCCCCAAACTCCTCTGAGTGAAAGGAAATTCAGCCTTCCTGCTTCCCAATGCTTTCTTTTCAAAAACACTGATCACAGAAAGCACTACTCGCTTACTAACTCATTCGGTTTCAGCTTATAGTGGCTTGACTGTACATTGAGCCGGATGCGGCGGCCATTTCTCATGGTGTTATTGCCTTCTGCGATCCGACCGGCCGGTGACCCAGTCGATAGCGATCCCCAGTCCTGCATCTAATCAGGACCCGTAGTAGCTGTTAACCACCCGGTTAGGAACTGACGGTCTGATCCCTACCCCACCTTGCTATGGGTATAAAAATTTTGACCGTTTTCACCAACCTTGCCTGTTCACAGAGGTCGTCTCTTACGCCCCTCTGCTAGGTGTGGACTGTCATCCACGTACCACGCACTGCCTGCATACTTACATGCGACAACTACGCCGACTAGACGGTACCACGGCAGTATGTCCATTCATACTTCATCAGACACGGGGGCCTTCAGTCTTCTCCCCTGCACTATACAACGTCTTTAACGTGCCCTCGGAACTTTGCAATTCCGCCGCCGCCTGTTAGCGGCTAGGTTCGGGGTGCCTAATCCCCTGGCTAACCGTATATGTTGGTCGTGCTCTAGCGCATACTACGCAATTGTCTTCAGTTTGCGCTCTGGCTGTGTATCTGGCCCATTTCCACCACCTGTGCTTCTTCGCTCGGTTTAATGAAAAACCGTTAGCTGGATCAGTTAACCTTATTTGTCTCACTTCTCTCTTCTGTCTTACTTGTGCGTTTTGTATCATTATGTACATCAATAAGGCTGATACATACACAATCACCATAGTTACCATTATAAGTCCTGCTATGGCATCTCTTTTTTCCTCATTTTCTACGTATCTTACGAATCCCAGCATGCATATTAATCCTATCCCTATTATTATCAATATCGTACCAAATATGACCCATTGCCTATCAAAGTCTACTGGATTTATTTATGAGCTATTCTGGTTCCCTGGCACCATTATTACTTTTATGTCTGGTGTTGCATCGTCATCATAGTCCCCACTACCACTACCACTTCCACTACCGTCCTTCCTATCGTCATTGTCCGTCAACCATTCTGTCAGATTTATGTCCTCATCAAACATTTTCTCTTGGGCTATAGATGCTTGTAACGTCCAAAGTGACGAGGTCGCTGAAGTCCAATTGTTTAAATCCTCCTTCAGCGCTAACAGCATCAGCTCGGTCCAATTCAGCCCACTCAAGCCCAGCCCCCCCATCGTCATTCCCTGGGAGCTGACCTTCGGAACCCCTATCAGTATCATCACTACTAGCCCGCTGAGGTACATTAGCAATCCCACTAGGCCCAGGCTGCTCGTCATCCCTTTCCTATAACTCATCTTCCCTACCCTGCTGAGCACCGGGCTCCTCCCCTTCTTGCTCTGAGTGGTGGTCATTACCATCATCTCCCTGGGCTCTTTCTTGTTCATTATCCAGCTCTCCTCCTACTGCTCTTGTACAATGATTTAAATGATACCACAGGTTACTGCCCTCTACTTGTAGAGCTGTAGGTGACGTTCTGGTAATTCGGAACGGTCCTTCCCTCCTCTGTTCGTTCCACCGTCTTCTGAATTTCCTGACGTAAACCAAGTCTCCAGGTCTCAGGTGATGCTCCTCTTCCGGATTCTCCTGCTCATTTGCTCTTTCCTGTTCAGATATACTGATGTATGGCCGTTAGTCGTTTCATGTACTCTCTTAGTTCCAATTCTAGTACTTCTAAGGCTGGGCCCCCTGAGGGCCCCCTTATTCGGGGCACTGGCAACAATTCTGTTCTGCTGCATTCTATATTTAATTAATGCCAGTGGTAATGCATCTATCCAATTTAACCCTGTGTCCTGACAAATCTTGTTTATCTTGGCTTTCAAAGTTCCATTGATGCGCTCCACTATCCCCTGTGATTGGGGGTGATATATGCATCCAAACCTTTGTTTGACTCTCATTGATTGCATTACCTGTTTAATAACATTTCCCACAAATGCAGGTCCATTATCAGAGCTTATCATAGCAGGTATACCAAATCTAGGAATTACCTCGTTAATCAGAAATTTTACTGCAGTTCCCATTCCCTGGTCTTTGGATGGAACTGCTTCCACCCACCTGCTGAATCTGTCTATTATTACCAACATATATCTCTTTCCTCTCACTTTTTTTTAGCATGTCCACATAATCCATCACCAGATGTTTAAACGGTCCTTCTGGTACTAGTATATGTCCTATGGGTGCTGTTAAGCCCTTTCTAATGTTGTTCTGAGCACATACTGTGCATATGCTCAGCTGGTAGTCAACTAAATTCTGTAAGTAAGGTGACCAAAATCCTTCTCTTTTAATTGATCGCATTACTTCACGCAGTGATTTTAATTGATCGCAGTGATCCACTCCATGAGCTTCACTTATTAGTAGGGTTAGTAGGGGAGTTGGGGCTATTAATAGCCCTTCTGCACTTCTCCAAAAACCATCCGGCCCTTCCTTGGCCCCCCTCCTTTCCCACTCTGCCTTTTCATTCTCAGCAGCAGCTTGCTGCATGTCCTTGACACCCTCCAATGTTGGAGCTGAATGTATTTCCCGTGTCTGTGTTGGTGCAACAATAGCCGTTTTACACCCTGACACTTGTTTCGCTATTTCACACTTAGATCTTTCTTTGATTTACAAAATTATTGCCTTTTTTATGTGCCTGGCACTTTATTATAGCCAATTTTTCTGGTTTCAACATTGCTATGATTAGTTCCAGAATTTGCTCTTTGTGTTGTATATCACTTCCATTGCTTTTTAGGAAGCCACGATTCTTCCATACTGCTCCAAACAAACGACACACTCCCTGTGCGTACGCTGAGTCAGTACATATGTCTACTCTTTATCCTGACATTATTTCACATGGCTTGTCATATTTTGGTAAGGCTAGAGCTGGAGCTTGTATTAATTCTTTTTTAATGCTTTCAAACGCTGTGTCAGCATCTACATCCCACTTTAATTTGTTTCTTAAATTATCTTGTCCTGCTTCTTTCATTATTTTCCTCAGTGGGTGTGTTTTCTCTGTATTTTCTTGTTACCCGATTCGTACTGAAAACTGTCATTCCCAAGAATGTCATCATTTGGCCTACTGTTTCTGGCTTTGGTACAGCCACTATAGCTTCTATTTGTTTTTCAGCTATACTTTTACTTCCAAATGCTATTCTTCTTCCTAGATATTCTATTTTTGTTTGGCAGTATTGTAGCTTTTTTTCTGGACACCTTGTGCCCTCCTTGCGCTAATTTTTCTAAGAGCTTTCAACTATCTGTTTCACATTGTTCTTGTGAACTTGAACACACTAATATGTCATCCACATATTGTAGAACTACACTGTTGAGTTCTAATCCCTGTAAATCTGCTCTTAGCACTTGATTAAAAACCTGGGGCGAAAAACCTCTGATCTCTTCTGACCTTTTGTTTCTGAATCCGGGAAACCATAGTGGATGGAAACCTTGGACTCTGGAAAGCACCAAAACATTACATTACATTACATTATAGGCATTTAGCAGACGCTCTTATCCAGAGCGACTTACATACTTCTTATTACATTTATCCATTCATACAGCTGGATATATACTGAAGCAATGCAGGTTAAGTACCTTGCTCAAGGGTACAACGGCAGTGTCCTACCTGGGAATCGAACCGGCAACCTTTCAGTTACAAGTCCAGTTCCTTAACCATTATACTACACTGCTTCCCTGTTGAAGAGTCGACATGGTGAGAAGAGACGTAACTTCCTTAATGGTGCCTGACCCCAACAGGCGACCGACGAGAGCGGTAACCAACTGGGATTGGTCCAGAAACTGGACCGGAATAATTTTTTTTCTAGCCCAATAGGCATCAATAAAACATTCCACGGCCCCGGAATCGATAAAAGCCTCAACCTGAAGCGAGTGCTCTCCCCAAGAAAGGTAGCAAAAATCAAGTCTTAAGATTGAGTAGTTTTATTACAGAAAACAGTCAATTGGAATAATGAGTTGTCAACATACATTAATTGATGAACGTAGGCTCACTGCTTAGTATTTACAAAAAGAAAGATAAGCCAGAAATAGCCAGTAATTAACCTCCTCCAGCGCGAAAGGAACAAAGTTGTAAGAATTCCAAGGACTAAGTAAAAACTTGTCTCTGTCTGTAGACTCCACTTTGCAGCGTGACACTCACAGAACTTCACGGCTCCAAAAACTCTACAGCCCCAACTTAAATTCAGCGCCACTACTGACCTAACTCCAACTGATTGAAATAAACTGTCTCTTGTTGTTCAAATCCCCATGATATTATTATTAAAAGATCCAGAGTTTCCAACATATTTCCAACGGCACCAAACAACCCTGGGTCAGAACAAACAACTCAGGTTAACCACTGAGAACCTCTACAAAGAGATATTTTTCTTCTGCTTTTAGTAACGGAAGTTGACTGATTGTTGTACAATCATTCAGATTTGGGCAAAATATTACCGTCCATGTGACAATACCGCCGCTGGTATCCGATTTAATCTGGCGGCAAAATTACAAACAGTGTAAAAAAATTCACAAAATCCCCACAGTAAAACATTCACTCACTATACATAAACTATAACATACCTGTTATATGGCGCTAGTGTTCATTTGAACAAACATTTTGACTTGATAAATACGAGGGCTTTCAATATGGTACCTATCACGGTTTCACCCTTCACATAGCCAACAGTACCAACTTTGATGATTAATTATTAAAAATCCCCAAAGTACATTTTTCTCATACTCACTTGGCATACGCTGGAATATACTTTGTATATGGTACTAGTGTTAGTTTGAACAACCTTTTTGATTTTATAAAGTTATAGGGTTTCTAATATGGTATCCATCGTGGTTTTCCCCCTTCACATAGCAAACAGTATGAATTTGATGCTTAATTATTAATAATTACACCATAAATAGTTCACTCAATATCCCCCACAATGCACCACAAAATGTAGGCTACAAACAATGTACACTACATTACCGGAGACATTTTTTTTGTTAAGATGGCGACGGCTGAGCCTGTTCTACAAATGTTAATATAAATGCAAGTTTCATCTTGTATGTTAAATTATTTTAATCGGCTTTATAACCGAAATATAAATAAACGCGGCCGATTAAATATAGGCTATTACAAAGTGTATATATTTATATATATTTATATAACTATATATATTTTTTATTTAACAATTATTACTATGTTTAATGGAAAATGCAACTTAATTAGCTAGCTACCTAGTTCATGGAAAATGCAACTTAATTAGCTAGCTACCTAACTTACCCATCTATCTACGAGACCCCTTTCGCGCGTACCATCACAAATATGTGATCATTCCAGACATGGCCCAAACGCTTACCATCACAAATTTGTGATTAGAACGTGTGGTGTAAGTTAGTATGCATGACGGCTGACGTCATGACGCATGGGGGGCAGATGGAGAATGAGCTAGGAGGGAATGCATGTAAAGTTTATGGTGTGTCAATAAAGAGCCCAGTGCATTGTTAACCACGGTCTTCCGAGTCGATGAAAGAGCCCAACACGACATGGTGTCAGAAGCGGAGCTACTGTGAACAGACGGAACCGTGGTGTGTGGCTAAATTAGCACGAATAAGTAAAGTTTGAGTGAGTTTGCTAACGCGAGGATAGCATGGAGGCAGCACAGCCCGCCAACACTGCGGCGCCGACCGCTACGTTTTCAATAAATCCACCCGAGTCGTTTGACTTCACTAAACCACAGGAATGGGAGAGGTGGATTAGACGTTTTGAACGTTTCCGTGTTGCAAGCAGCCTGGACAAGTCATCCGAAGCAAACCAGGTAAACACGCTGATCTACTGCATGGGCGACGAAGCAGATGATGTGCTACGTGGGCTAACATTGACCGCCGCACAGAAGCTGCAGTACAGCAGCGTCAGAGACAGTTTCACTGGGTTTTTCGTGCCGAAGAAAAACGTGATATATGACCGGGCCAAGTTTAATTTGCGAGTGCAAGGGCCAACTGAAACTGCAGATGCATTTATCACTGCCTTATATACGCTGGTAGAAAACTGCGAGTACGGACTGCTACGTGACGAACTGTTAAGGGACAGAATCGTAGTAGGAATTAAAAATCCCGCACTCTCAAAGAAAATGCAAATGGAGAGAAATTTGGATCTGGCCAAAGCTATTAGTATGGCCAGACAAGCGGAGGACATGGAAAGGCAGCAATTAGATCTGAGAGGTGAAAGAGAAAATGCCCATAGAATGAATGTAGATGCAGTGCAATTTAAAAAAAAAAAACAGCCAGCTAACAGAGCTAGGCAAGAGTCACAGTGCGGAGGAGAGCACAAGCCATGCCCAAATTGTGGAAAATCACCCCCCCACTCTAGATTTCAGTGTCCAGCTAAAAATGCAGACTGCCACAACTGTGGAAAAACGGGTCACTATGGCAGAGTGTGCAGGTCATTGAGGACAGTGAGCGCAGTTACTGAGGAGGAAGACACAGTGTTCCTGGGCACGGTAGACACAGGAGAGGAAGCATGGACGGTGGAAATTAGAGTGAGACATACACAGGTAGCCTTCAAAATAGATACAGGGGCAGACGTCACTGTGTTACCAGAGCAGGTGTACAGGGAAATAACACAAGGGGACACACGCAACCTCACGTCGGTGAGGAAAACACTGTTTGGGCCGGGACAGGCTCCACTCACGGTGGTGGGCGTGGCTAAGGAAGTGCTGCAGTGTGGCGACAAGAGCACCACCGAGGACATTTATGTGGTGAAGCACCTGAAGAAAGCGCTTTTGAGTAGGCCAGCGTCAGTGAGACTCAGGTTAGTAGCTAGAGTAGACAGCATTGACCTAGAGACGGTAAAACAGATCTACCCTAAGCTATGCGGCGGGTTAGGCTTACTACAACAGCCATACACAATCAAACTCAGACCCGAGGCCAAGCCAGTTTCTCTCAAAGTGCCACGGCGGATCCCACTGCCATTGATGGGGAAAGTAAAGAAGGAGCTCGAACGCATGGAACAGCTCGGAGTCATCAGCCGCATAGAGGAGCCTACAGAGTGGTGTTCCGGCATGGTGGTGGCACCAAAGAAGGCCAAAGACGAAATCCGAATCTGCGTTGACCTCTCACCCCTCAACGATGCAGTGTGCAGAGAAAGGTTTGTTCTTCCCGCAGTGGACCAGACGCTGGGCATGCTGTCAGGAGCAAGGATCTTCACCAAACTCGATGCCAACATGGGGTTCTGGCAGATCCCATTGTCCAAAGAATGTGCACACTACACAACTTTCATTACGCCATTCGGGCGCTATTACTTTAACCGCCTCCCATTCGGCATTGCCTCAGCACCGGAACACTTCCAGAACCGGATGGTGACGGAGGTGACCTCAGGCCTAGAAGGAGTCGTCTGTCACACGGACGACATCCTCGTTTGGGGTTCGACACAGGAAGAGCACGATGCCAGAGTGCACGCGGTCCTGGAGAAAGCACAGACGGCGGGCATCACACTGAACGAGGCCAAATGCGAGTTCGGCATGTCCGAGGTGAAGTTTCTCGGATTCATCATATCTGCGGATGGAGTGAGACCTGACCCAGACAAGACACGAGCCGTGCAGGAGATGGGCCAGCCGTCAAGCGTCAGCGAACTCCGAAGCTTTCTGGGAATGGTGAACCAATTAGGCAAGTTCATACCCAACCTGGCCGACAAAGACAAAGCGCTGAGAGATCTACTGTCAAAAAAGAACCACTGGTACTGGGGGCCAGACCAGCAGAAAGCCTTCACTGACCTCAAACACGAACTGTCTTCCACCCCTGTGCTGCAGCTGTATGACCCCAACAAAGAGCTGAAGATCTCGGCGGACGCGTCATCGTATGGCCTGGGTGGCGTACTCCTGCAGAAACACCAGGAGGTGTGGTCACCGGTGGCGTACGCATCCAGAGCGCTGACGAGCACGGAGCAACGCTACGCACAGGTTGAGAAGGAGGCACTGGGCCTGACGTGGGCCTGTGAGAGATTCAGGGACTTTATCATCGGCCTCCATTTCGAACTGGAAACAGACCACAAACCTCTCGTCAGCCTGCTGGGAGGACAAGCTCTCGACTCCCTGCCACCAAGAATACAGAGGTTCAGGATGCGGCTCATGAGGTATTCGTACACCATCACACATGTCCCAGGTAAGAGCCTCACAATCGCAGACACCCTGTCACGAGCTCCACTGAAGAGTGGTCGAGACACAAGTGGGGACGGGCTGATGGAGGAAACAAATATATATGTAGATTATGTAATGGGGAACTTGCCAGCAAGTGATGCTTACCTGATAGAGCTGCGGCAGCAATTGAGTGCTGACAGTGTGTGCTCACAAGTAATGAAGTACTGCACTGAGGGCTGGCCAGATCGCAACAGACTAGATGCGATGGTAAGGCCATACTGGACGGACAGAGCTGTGCTCAGCACACACAATGGGCTGCTACTACGGGGCACAAGGCTCGTTATCCCCTCCCCCCTGAGAAACGGTGTGCTAGAGAAAATACACGAGGGCCACCAGGGGGTGGTCAAGTGTAGAGAACGTGCCAGGCAGGCAGTGTGGTGGCCAGGGCTGAGCAGCCAAATAAGTGAGCTGGTGGTAAACTGCAGAGCATGCGTCAAAGAGCGGGCTAATGTGAAAGAGCCTCTCATACCCTCCAAACTGCCAGACAGGCCATGGCAGAAGCTAGGGGCTGACTTGTTCACACTGAGCAACACCAACTACCTGCTCGTAGTGGATTATTTCTCTAGGTACATAGAGATCGCCCAGCTGAGCCCGACACGGTCAGCGGACATTGTGGTGCACCTGAAGTCCATTTTTGCAAGACATGGCATTCCAGAGACGCTGGTAACAGACAATGGGCCTCAGTTCTCGGGCACAGACATGAAAGTCTTTGCAGCTGACTATGGATTTGTGCACGTGACAAGCAGCCCTAGGTATCCACAAAGCAACGGGGAGGCTGAGCGAGCGGTTCAGACAGTCAAAAATCTGCTGAAAAAGGGATCAGACCCCTACCGTGCACTGCTGGCATACAGAGCTACACCACTGAGTAACGGCTACAGCCCAGCCCAGTTGCTCATGGGACGCCGCCTCCGTACAACACTGCCAACCTTCCCTGCTGTGCTGGAGCCGGACATCCCAAACCTGCGGAGGGTCCAAGGCAGGGAAAGAGAGAGGAGGTGGATGGACGCGTGCAACTATGACCAGAGACACAGAGCAAGGAACCTTTCCAACCTGGCACCAGGAGACCAAGTGTGGATCACGGACACCAGGACGCCTGGTACGGTGACAGCCGAACATCCCATGCCGAGATCGCACCTGGTCAGCGGGCCACAAGGCACCCTCAGGAGGAACCGCCAGCACCTACTGCCGATGCAGTCGGCTACAGACAACAGCTACGAGGCACAACCAGCACCCACCACTGAAGTGGGAGATTGCAGTAACACAAGGGACACTTCAACAGTGTCTCCAATGATTCCCCAGGTCACACCCGAGCTGGTCAGAACCAGATTTGGCAGAGAAGTCATCAAACCAAAGAGACTTGACCTGTGAAAAGAAAATGAGTCACCTGTATATAGTGAAACTGGGTAGAGAAGGACTATCATTAGTTATGTGTAGGAATTCTACTACCAGAGAGTTTGGGGTTAAGGGACGTGTTTAATTTACAGGGGTTCAGATAGGATGGGGTAATGTAGAAGTCACATTATTTCTGAGAAGGAGAGATGTGGTGTAAGTTAGTATGCATGACGGCTGACGTCATGACGCATGGGGGGCAGATGGAGAATGAGCTAGGAGGGAATGCATGTAAAGTTTATGGTGTGTCAATAAAGAGCCCAGTGCATTGTTAACCACGGTCTTCCGAGTCGATGAAAGAGCCCAACACGACAGAACGTATCACTGGAACGCTCCGTTGAGAATGCGGTCACAACGGTTTAGACACGTCACAGAGGTGTGTATATTATGGGAAATAAACCATCAACTTGCGATTTCAGAAGCTGAAATGAACGATAAATGACACATTGCTGTGCGTCGAATATCTTCGTTACATCAACACTGAGCTATCTTAGCAGTTTGGTGGTTTTTAACCTCACAAGCTAACAATTGCATCCTAATGTAAAAGTGCAAACATGATTCCAGTGCGGTACCTAAGTCGTTTATTGTTGTACTGAAATGCAAATGTTACTATGTCAACGTTAGTTGTTATCCGAATAGTCATCTAGTTTAATTTGCAGTGTATGCATATGGGTTACTACGTAGCTAGCTGTATTATACCGACGATCTCACTTACATGCGCATTCACAAATCGTCTATTTACCAATGACGCAACAGTAAACCTGTGGGCTAACCCTAGGACTAAACACACTGTTCCACAACAACATTGTACCAAATAAACATCTTTACAACATTTACATTTATTTGTTTATGCAGACGTTCACATTTTCACAGAAGTAATGTAAGCAGCAAATACCCCCTAGCCCAGAGGTAGCCAACATGGTGCCCGCGGGCACCTGGTAGCCCGCAGGGACCACGTGAGTCGCCCGCGAGGCATGTTCTAAAAATAGCATTAATCACCATGGAGATCTGTCTAAATAAAAATTGTATTTAATTGTGTTGCTGTTCTTTTTTAATCAAAAACGCTTGCATTAATATAGATTTGAAAATGACAATATATAATATAAAATTTAACAAACAAAAATGTTTTATGTATATATGAACTCTTGACCTTCTCTGAAGTCAAAGTTCAATATTGTGCACAAGACAAACCGACATTGCTGAGACAAGGAAGCGGGCGCAGCTACGTTGGGGAGCTAGATGTTGTTTTTACTCCCAAAATAAAGAAAACATACTATTTTCACAATGATTGGGAGGAAGAGTTATTTTTTACGACAGTGAAAGAAAAATGTGTGTGTCTCATTTGCGGGGCGACTGTGGCAACGGCAAAGCGTCACAACGTGGAGAGACACTTCAGTACGTGTCACCAAAGCTTCCATGTTGTCTAATAAAGTATTAAACAGGGTAATAAAAGGAAGTAGTAATATGTAAGTCTCTTCACATATATTATTTAGGGATGTGCGCGTTTAGTCGACTGACTAGCCGATTAAACGTTGCTACCCTCGCTAGTCGGCATCAGAAATGCTAGTCGGTTAAACTTACTATTTTATTAATGTACACATTTAAATTACATATTGACATAATTTGCACTGAAATTTAATGTTTTCCTGGTCAAATGTTGCTTTATAAAAAAACGAGAATCCGTTACTAATGTTAACAACGCCGGATTTAAAAAATTATTTTAAAAAACGAAGGAAAGAAACAAAACGCATTAGCCTGTTCGCCCTGCAAGTTAAACCAGCGAGGTGGAAAGAGTAAGTAGGCCTATCGCGTTGTTGAATAGCCCAATACAACGAATCTAATGTCACGTCGATCAGTCGGCCTAATTGTTATTTTTTTGTGTTCCTAATATTGGTAGCTTTTCTGATGACCGATTATTATTTTTTACTGTATTTGCTATGCGATCGCGTTCACCCAATGAAAATGCCGTTGTAATAATCAGGCACGTTTCCTAAAAATGTTTTGTTACGTTGAATATTGTTTTCAATAAATGTTATTTGTTAACTTTTATTTAGTGAATTGTTATCATGTTTTGTAGGATAATGTGCAATGTTCATAATGCAAGGCGCAAAGTGCCACACATTTAAAATACGATTTGTTTATTGAAGAATGTGATTAACGGTTTCAAATGGCTCTTATAATATACGCAATATTTCTTCGGACAATGTTTAACCTTATAGATTAAATTCTGCTCAATTTTGACTGTTTTATGAGTGTTTTCCTAAGACTAGTCGACTAGTCTAAGTATAAACTTCCGTTTAAACGTCAGGGAAATTAGTCGTTAGGAACATCCCTAATATTATTATTATTAAAAGGTGATCTGTGCAACTTTATGTTATTCAGGAAGTTTGTATCAAACAAGTAGCCCTCCGTACTACTCTTGAAGTAGCTCTCAGTTTCAAAAAGGTTGGTGACCCCTGCCCTAGCCTATAGCGTTGATTTAGCTACAGTTTGCTAACGTCAGTGCTAACCAAGCTGTCAAAATGAGCTAACTACGGGCTGACAGAAAATATAATATACACAATCTTATAGCGATTACACTTTACAATGTTTTACATCACGGGTAAACTCATCCGTGATCAAAATAATTGACGAAATACTCGAAAAACGCATTTTCAAAAATAATCCGGCAGTAGACGATGTAGATCATGTACCAAAGATGATACATGATGAAGAGATGCTCCACTTGCTCCCAACTGTAACCATATCAAACAAGTTAACCTGGAAGTGAGTTATCTTGTCACGTTATCATCTTTGGTTGGACCAGAGATGACGTTGTATGGCTGCGCCCGTGTTATTAGCTTTATCAGAGATAAATAGCATCTCATAGCATATGGTGAGCAGTAACGTACAACCTTCAAAAATGTACTTTACCAACATCATGGGTGTCCATTGCAATGGTTGCAATATATATATATAGTGTAGGCTATGTATATGTATGTGTGTGTGCTAATATTAGCTAACTCTCAACCGTGCGAAGGCTAGTGCTGTGACGTAACAGTCGAATTATAGAACAGCTGTTGCGCACAGAAAAAAAAACTCACGCTTTGGGGCCGTTGAAAATATTTTGGAACTTACGTGCGAAAAGGTTAATTAGCTAGCTATATAACTTACCCATCTACCTACGAGACAATACCCTTGTTCAAAATAAAAATATAAACTTATTACCGTTTATTGCATGCTTTCTCACCAAGCCGTGACCGCAGTCACGCAAGCGTCGCGCGTTGCTAAGTAACCTGCTCAGAAACTGTCCGAATGTCTCCTCCTTTCACCAGTCAACCCCATCTTGTGCGAAATGTAGATTCCCCGAGTAGTGTATAGGGAGGGAGTAAATGAGTGAACGATTTCGGCCACAGCCATTGTGTTTTCTAACTTGTTTGTGTGTTTTCTGAAATGTCGTTGTGTTTTATAACTTGTTAGTGTTTTCCGAAATGTCGTTGTTTTATACCCGTCGGCTTCCGTAAAATTCTGCATTGTACAATCCTCGCTGCTTCTCTCATTTCCAGCTAACGCAGCACGTGACGGCGTTACCGAAGTAATCTCTTGTGTATTTGCGTACGTTAATTTTAAACCGTGATACCTTGACCGTCATTTTCCGAAGTCGTAATCGCTTGACCGCAGTATCTAATTGGCGTTGTTAAGTAGCTACTAGCTCTACTTACCTGTCTTCGTCTTCCACAACATTACGTTACCATTAGTATTTGTCCTTTCTCTGTCCATCTTGCAATTTGTCGAGATGTTCAAAGATTTCGTTTTCTCTCTTTATATAAGGAACGCCGCCACTGTGATGTCACAGGCTCAACTCCACGGAAAATAATCGACAACTTTGAAGCAGCAGACAACCTGACTCAATGGCGTGGTGGTGACATAACAGTAGATAAGCCATTTACACTTCTGAATTCAATGCGATGGAGGATGTTTCGCTTTACTTAAAAAAAATAAAGTGTTGAAATGATGACTACTGTTCACTGTATTTAGTTCAAAATAAAACGGTACTAATAGCCTACCATCCCAATTAAGTTGACGTAGCCTAGGCTACTAATTCTGTGGTTAGACAAAAACGTGGCCAGCCTATGGTGATACACAACACAATACTTTTGAACCTATTTTGATTCCGTACATGTGCTTCATGGATTGTACTATTGTCAAGCACACTTAGACAGGGATTTGATCTCTTGGGTGACCAAACATTTTAAGATGCTATAAGAGATTTACTTGAGTAAATGTAGGAAAACAAATGAAGCAGTGGTTTGGAATTTTGCTTGTTTAGGTTCTGCGAAAAATATTAGTGAGTTTAGTTGTAACTTGACATCACTTTGATATATGTAAATTATTTGGTACACAAATAGATTTTTCAGGATTGTGTATTCTTTTTTTGTCGGCCCCCCAACGTGAAGCTGAATATATCCAATTCCCACCCTAATTTGGAAGATCCAATATTCGGAGCTGTGTTCATGCACGATCCCTCATTGACGATTCTTGTGATTTCTTGAGTCATTGCAATTTGTTTGAATGGAAGATGACATTCTGCATCCAACACCAGCCTGCTTGTTTTTAAAATACTGGATGCACTATGGACAAGATTCAATAATGTAATGTCTGCTGGCTATTCCTTCTCCCACACCCCCAGGGCCTCTGGCCGAGGCGGGGGTACTGGGTTGCTCATTTCCTCATCCTGGAAATTTTCTATTCACACTGCACACTGCCTGAAATTCTCTTCTTTTGAGTTTCATGCAGTCACTGTAACCCACCCATCTACACTTAACATTGTAGTTCTCTATCGCCCTCCAGGTCCGCTCGGTGCTTTCCTGGATGAACTGGACACTCTCCTGAGCTCCTTCCCTGAGGATGGCACCCCTGTAATCCTACTGGGAGACTTCAACCTCCATCCGGAGAGTTCCCAGCTACCCAGTGTCGCCTCACTCTTCCAATCCTTCGCTCTCACTCAATCCCCATCGCCTGCCACCCACAAGGCTGGTAATCAACTAGACCTTGTACTCACCAGGAGCTGCGCCACGTCTGAACTCACGGTGACCCCGCTCCATGTATCGGACCATTTCTTTATTTCATTCTCTCTTTCCCTCCCACTCTACCTCAACCCTACTAACGCCCCACCCACTGTTATGTTCAGGAGAAATCTCCGCACCCTCTCGCACTCCTCTCTCACTACTTCCGCTCTTTCTATACTTCCTCCTCCCGCTTCCTTTGCGAATATGCATGTTGATGTTGCCACCTCTATGTTTAACTCCTGCCTCTCTCAGTCTCTCAACTCACTTTGTCCTCTTGTCTCCAAAACAGCTCGACCATCACCCCCCTCCCCGTGGCTGACAGATTCTCTCAGATCCAGCAGAACCATACTGCGAGCCGCTGAGAGAAAGTGGAGAAAATCCAGATCCCCAGATGACCTGGCCTCCTATCACACTCTGCTGGCAGCCTTCACAGCTACAACTAAATCGGCTAAGGCTTCTTTTTTTCAGTCTAGAATTAATGCATGTGTGTCTAATCCACGGAAACTCTTTTCCACCTTCTCCTCCCTGCTTATCCCCCCTCCGCCCCCTTCACCCTCCTCCCTCTCTGCAGATGACTTCCTAACCCACTTCGAGGGGAAGGTGGCCATGATTCGCAACTCCTTCACACCTCAGGTGACACCCCACATCCCCCATACCGAACCCATCGCCACGCTGTCGTCCTTCAAGACTCTGGAGGACGCAGATGTGCTCCAACTCATGACGCACCAGCGCGCAACCACCTGTGCGCTGGACCCCATCCCGTCGGCAGTCCTCCAGTCAATATCCACTGAGCTTGTTCCATATCTGTCTTCTATTATCAACACCTCCCTAACCTGTGGCCATGTTCCTGCTGTTTTTAAGACTGCCCGTGTAACCCCACTCTTAAAAAAACCTAGCTTGGACCCCTCTGATGTCAGGAACTACCGTCCTGTATCTCTCTTGCCCTTCCTGTCCAAAACCCTTGAACGAGCTGTCCATAACCAACTGTCTGTTTTTCTCCACCAGAATAACCTGCTTGACCCCCATCAGTCCGGCTTCAGAACCGGACATTCCACAGAAACTGCTCTCTTGTCCGTGACCGAGGCACTCTCCAATGCTAGAGCCTCATCCCTCTCCTCTGTCCTGATTCTACTTGACCTGTCTGCAGCATTCGACACGGTCAACCACAAACTCCTGATCTCTACACTTTCTGAGATGGGCATTTCTGGGACTGCCCTCTCCTGGTTTGTATCGTACCTCACTGATAGATCCTACCAAGTCTCTTGGAAGGGTTCTGTTTCTGCACCCCATCCCCTGTCCACAGGAGTCCCGCAGGGATCTGTACTTGGTCCTCTGCTGTTCTCCATTTATACAAAGTCTCTTGGTTCAGTAATCAATTCACATGGTTTCTCATACCATAGTTATGCCGACGATACTCAACTCTTCCTTTCTTTCCCTCCCTCTACCCAACAGGTGAAGGAGAGGATATCTGCTTGTCTGGCCGACATCTCTGAGTGGATGACTACCCATCACCTGAAGCTCAACCTTGACAAGACAGAGCTCCTCTTCATGCCATACAAAACCTCCCCACTACTTGACCTCTCCATCACCGTTGACGGGACCGTGGTGGCTGCCTCCCGCTCTGCAAAGAACCTGGGGGTGGTCCTAGACGACCAGCTGGACTTCAAAGACCACATCAGGGCGACGGCACGGTCCTGCAGGTTCCTCCTGTACAACATCAGGAGGATTCGACCGTACCTGACCACCTACTCCACCCAGCTTCTGGTCCAGACTATGGTCACCTCACGCCTGGACTACTGCAACTCCCTGCTCGCAAGCTTACCAGCCTGCGCCATACTCCCTCTTCAACTGATCCAGAACGCAGCTGCCCGGCTTGTGTTTAACCTCCCGAAATTTTCACATGTCACCCCCCTGTTGAGGTCACTCCACTGGCTGCCAGTTGCAGCTAGGATCAGGTTCAAAGTTCTGACCCTGGCCCACACTGCAGCTAACAGGACAGGCCCCGTCTACCTGCAGGACCTGATCCAGACCTATGTTCCTGCTCGACCACTTCGCTCATCTACAGCAGGGCGCCTCGCACTTCCGCCCCTCCGTGTCAATGGCGCTCGCTCCTCCCGACCGCGGAGCTTTTCCACCCTAGCTCCCCAGTGGTGGAACGAACTTCCCATTCCCCTACGCTCAATACCAACCCTGCCTGCTTTCCGTCGTGGCCTGAAAACACACCTTTTCAGGCTCCACCTGGACTAATACTTATCTAGGACCTCATGGTATGTCTTCTTGTTGAACTATGTACTCAAGTTTATACTATTTAGAATAGAATTGTAGTAGATTGATTTACTGATTTACCCAGTTCACTGTGAACTGCATTGTGTTCGTTACTAGGGATAGCTGATACTGTATGGGAAGAATGTGCTTTCTTATCTGTTCTGCAGTAACTTTGATGACCTTTCTATATGCACTTACTGTACGTCGCTTTGGATAAAAGCGTCTGCTAAATGACTAATGTAATGTAATGTAATGTAGCAAAACACATAAAGTGCAATAAACCCAGACTTCACTGCGCACAATATGACACTGAGTCCGGCTTGTGCAATTATTTGTGTAGTATTATTCAAATACAATTTTAAGCCCACGAAGCATATCCGTTTGTTAGTTTTACCAACTACTCTGACCTTTCCATAAAGGACAGTGAAATCTAACAGAAATGTGGTTGAAAGTAGTTGATGGTGTTTCTGGTCAAATCCTAAAAGGAACTTGTGGGTGACTCATCCGATTAAGACACTATGGTGGCCCTGAAGTGCAAAACAAAATAACAAACCAGAAAATATATCTATTTTTATTTCTTGCATTTTGTTTTATGATTTGTTTTCTGGTTTGTTGCATTTTGTTTTCAAATTTTTTGCGTTTTGTTTTATGATTTTTTGCGTTTTCTTTTCGATTTGTTATTTTATCTTGTACTTCAAGCACCATTTTGGTGCATGGATGACCCCCATGGTTTTGGATCAAATCTGGACTGTACTAGTGCTGAATATGGCTGGTCGCCCATAGAATGATTGCGCAATTTAGTTGGTTTCGGTCTGTTTTCATTGCTCACTAGCCACCCCTGCTGGTCACCTGGAGCCGGTTGCACCAACAGGTCTTACATTTTTTTTTTACAATTGGTTACAAGCATGTCTCAATGCTAGACTCACTTTTCAAAACTCTTCACACTGTTAGCACAACAGAAGTCTATGCAGACCAAACTGTGACTGACTCTTGACTTGCTTTAACACAAAATGCATTGGTTTAACACAAAAGACATTCAATGACCACAGCTTTCAAAATTCTTGAATTCCTTTCTCACTCAAAGTCAACCACCTGCAAAACTATGTGTATCTACAGCCCATTTTGCAAATGCTTACATACTCTTTTCAGAACTGTTAAATTTAAGTTCAAAACCTAACATACATTCAAATGGACAGCAATTTGCCAAATTACAAACACCTCATTGAAATACATTCAAAATCCTAAAAAAAAGATGGTTATGGAGACAAATAGTGAAAAATTATTGATTGAAATTATCCTTTTGAGAGATACTCAGATTGTGTCAAGAAACTCTGGCACCAGTATGTCCAGGTAAGATGTCTATGTGATGTGATGGTTTTTGAACACAGTATTGCACAACACACACAGCCATGAAGCCTTTACTGTTGGTATAAAGTAATACATGTAACCTTGATGTCAATTTTTTTTAGAGAGTCATGGAGCTTGAAGCCCATCAGACACCTCATCTTTTCATCTATGTGGACGAGCCTGGGTTCAACTTGGCCAAAACATGCCGGCGAGAACGGAATTTGATCGGCAAAAGAGATACAGTGGGTGTCCCAGGCCAGAGGGGTGCCAATATCACCACGTGTGCTGCAATATCCTCAGATGGATTGCTGCTACACAGACCACTTATTGGGCCATACAGTACAGAGCGCCTCATTTTGTTTCTTGATGAGCACCATGGCAGGCTTGTGCCAGTGGAGGAAAAAGGGGAGGTGAGGCAGTTCTTTGTTATTGTATGAGATGTGGCATTTTACCACTCCTGTGCAGTCACCGAGTGGTTTGCAGCCCTTCCTACTATGCTGTCACTGTTCCTGTCGCCGTACTCGCCATTCTTCAACCTCATTGAATAATTTTTTTCTGCATGTAGGTGGAAGATTTATGACCACAATCCACACAATCAGATGTCTCTTGTCAATGCAATGAATGCTGGATGTGAGGACATATCCGCAGAGGATTGCCAAGCTTGGATCCGGCATGCCAAAAGATTCTTTCCCCGGTGTTTGGCAAGAGAAAACATTCGGCGTGATGTGGACGAAAACGTGGCCAAACGCAGGAGACCGGGTGGACAAATATGATTTGTGTGTTTTGTTTTGTGTTTTGTTTTTTGAGCAAACTATGACAGTATTGACTTTTGTTTTTCTGACAGAAATTTTCATTTAATGTAGTTTATTTTTGAATTACTTTATGGCAAAAAAAGAAGAAGAAAACCCTGGAAACAATAAAGCACATTGAAGCTTTTTATGTTTTCCTGTTGCATTTCTATGACTTCCTGTAGTATACTGTAGTACATTCTATAAAGAGTTACAATTCTTACTGTATTTTGTAATGGGAACTTTGTTTACTGTAAAATAAAACAATGTACACATTTCTTATACTATCAATAATAACAAATATACACACAACAAAAAACTAGTGTTATGAGTGACACTAAGTGTTAAGTGTTGCTGTTGGAGAAAACTAGTGCTGGTGTTTTTGTAGAATTATTTGATTTTGACACAAGTATGTAGTGTTTTTGTAGTTCTGGTGCATTTTGGGTGTGAAATTAATTGTTGTGCCAAGCTGCGTGTTGGTACAGACAACAGTGTGAAGATTTTTGAAAAAGTGGACTCAGTATTGAGACTAATGTCACATTATTTAATACCTTATAGACTGTAAGGTATTAAAAAACTGTAATGTCACATTATGTCAGAAATAGCAATACAGACTATGAAGAATGAATCCTTCATATTTAGAAGTGGAAAATCCAGTTTCAGAAAGTAAAAGTCCTCTCCAGTATTTTGTTCCAATCACCTGTATTTGCTAATCTGCACAATTCTTCAGCCAGGAGGTAGATATAATTAGTGAAGTCAGCTGGTTGAGTTCATGGGTGAAAGAAACATATGGCAGGACTTTTATTTTCTGACCCCTGGACTTTCCACCTTTTAATTGATTAGATTATATTGACTGACAGGTAGGTTCCTTCTGAAAGTGTGCATACCTGGCAATTGAAATTATTTA
Organism: Ilyophis sp. 1 JC-2022; assembly: GCA_022702515.1. Lineage (NCBI taxonomy): Eukaryota > Metazoa > Chordata > Actinopteri > Anguilliformes > Synaphobranchidae > Ilyophis > Ilyophis sp. 1 JC-2022. Next base: position 65,602,272 of record CM040402.1, read on the forward strand.
TGAAATATGTATTTGTGAAATATATGTTTGTGTTCATTTGAAGGTGTAGCTACAATACACACACTCACTTCTTGCTCATCCTCCTGTCTGTGTGTGTGTGTGCGTGTGTGTTTGTGTGTGTTTTACTCTGCGTTGTTGCCGAGAAGACTCTTGGCCCAGCCGTAGTTGAAGCCTGGATCTCGAGTGAAACAGAGGAGAACTAGCAGGAAGAAGAGTGCCAGCACACTGCCTTCCCCGAACGACATGGGGCCCAGCTGGCGGAGCTCATCCCGGACCACCCCGTACGCAGCCACCTCTTTCTCCGATTTTCCCGTCCCGCGACCCCACATATTCCTAAAGCTGCAGAGCCACATGTAAAGTTAGAAAAAAGAGAAAGTGCTTAAAAGAGAACCTCTGCTGGAATAAAAAAGCATGATTTTACAAAAGCAGAAAAGAGTTGAAAATTGCACACTTCTTAGTACACTTTTAAAAAGCTGAGGCCTATGTTTACAAACACAGTGGAGCAGGGCTCTATGGGATTTCTGGGTTTCTCTGGGTCTCACTTTCAGGACCTATGTAGAAGCATAACAGGAGCTTATTTGCATTAATGTGTTTCTATTCATCGTTGCATAAAGTGAGGAGTGTGTCTATGTTACGTCCAAAAATCCACCTGTGTTGCAGTAACCAGGTAGTAGTGGAGGTAACACTAAGCCACTTGAACACAAACCACACCCTCAAAGATAAACCCAGCCAAGCGCAAAGTGATTTAAAAGACGAAATGTTTAATAACGCAGACACATAGGTAGGAACTAACTTAGCTATTCTCTTGCTGAACATATAACAGTTCGACCATATTTACAGTTTGGCTACACAGGCTGCATGTTCTCACCAGTTAGCAAGTGTCCAAAATCAGACCGGATGGCAGATTGGGGTCTTCTCTCCCTGGCCTAGTGAGAATGCAGCCTAGATGCTGCAGCCAGAACCAGACCATGAACAGCATGAGAATCATGTTGGGGAAAGCAAAACCGAACCACAAGGCGAAGTTGATGACATCACCATTCTTGAGGAACAGCCTAGAGAGTAAAAGATATTTGGGTGAAAAGGTCAGTGCTATGCGATTACATTTCATATCATGTTTCGTTGGCCACTTAAAGTCACAGTCAGCATCAAATTAATGACCAATTAGCTCCAACAGCTTCTTTATTGGAGATTCTACCAAAGACAGTTTAATTAAAAGGAAAAAAACCACAGTTGGAACAATTACTTAACTACATATGAACCTGCAGCCCATTCCAAAGCACAACGGATAGCATGTTACGAACTGAAATGTATGAATGCACTATTCAGGAAAACATACATTTTCTCTTACAAAGTATTTTTATGTGAAAAATATAACAACATCTTAATACAAAATACAAGAAAACCGTTGTAATAATGTGTGACTTAAAATAAATTTTATATAAACAAAATGGAAGAAATTTGAGTCCTCTGGACTTCTGTCCCCTGTAGGGGACATTAGTCAGTGATCTTAATCTCAAAAACAATAAATATGGTCTACTTTATATTCCATTCTTTATTTTTTTTTTTTTTTGCTGGGTCTTGGGATGATATGGAAAGATATTCAGGGTGTACAAATAAAAAAAACCTGTAAACTAGGCAAAAGACACAAGCAAGAGCCAACTTGAGGATGGGAAATATCGAATAACACAGGGGTAGGCAACTCTGGTCCTGGAGTGCCAAAGATGGCCCTGGTTTTTGCTCCATAAAAACCTATAAATACATAACTGGATTAATTTGAATTAATCGGGTATAATGAATGCAGGTGACCATGTGCTGGAGCGTTTCACCATTCAGAATATTCAGGCTCAGATTTCTGTCAAAAATAAACAAACACAAAAATATAATCCACAATTGTATTTACCATCCACACACACACACCTCTCAATTTGTGTTCGTAGATATAATCCACAAATGTGTTTTTGCTATCCACATGCAAACACCTCTCAATTTGTGTTTTGTAAAAATAATCCACAAGTATGTGTTTGCCATCCACACACAAACACCTCTCAATTTGTGTTTCGTAAATCATCATTTGGATGAATGCAAAAATTATATTCACAAATGCAAATACCATTTACAGATATGTTTCCAATGTTCACACGTACAAATCAAAAGCTTGGCTTGCGAACTGGCGAATCTACATTTGCCGATCGAAGGACACGCTTGATCTGCTTAGATTTACAGATAGAATTTTGAGACAAATATTCAGCTGTTTTTTCCAGTGTCGATTCACACACACTTAACTTGTGATTCGCAAGCAAAACTTATTCTTCTTCGGTGCTACCTAACACGACGATGTGTGTTCGGCTCATCAGCGCCACTTTTAGAACAAGGGGCCAAAATTGCACATTATTTTTAAGAAGTGGATTAATGCTAAATTAAAACAACCGAGTTTTGAGTTTATTTAGGTTGTAAAGTTAACCCCACGCTAATCTTGCGATGGGAAGTTTTTTAAACAGTCATTGCACAAAATTCCGTCTCCAAACGTTTTGCATTTGATCCTTATCAGCTGAAGCTTTTCAGAAATGGTGCTTCTCCTAGAAGCACAGAGCTGCATGCTATTAAACTGTGCTAACAGAAAACACCCCAAAGCCCCTTTACAGACAGGTGAGATCAATCTAAACAATGGGCTGCTTAAAGAACAAAAAAAAAAAGAAAAAGAGAGAAGGGGGAAAAAAAGAAAAATAGCTTAAGGAATCTTCCAGAAGAGGGGCACAACAGCAATGTAAACAATTATCTGGACAAGCTGAGGACAAATTGCAGCATACCAGCCCCAAGAATTTCAAACATGGCTATTAAAAACATACAGTACATATGTGTTTGTATATATATACCTTTATATATTAAAAAATTTTATACTGTATGTAAAGACTCTCGATATCATATTTTTAGATTACATTACAGGAGTTTCGGGTGTAAAAAGTTTTAAAGTCTTCGCCATCTTCTTTTATTCTTGTTTGTGTTTTTCGGCTCCCTTGTTGTGAGCTATAGGATTTTCTTTGTTTGTTGTGTCTTAATATCTGTGTTAATATGTATTAATATCTAGTTTTTCGACCAATACCTGGTCGCTTTGAGTTTGGTAGTGGAATCTCTCGTTTTAAAGAGAGTTTATTTTCTATATCTTTATTTCTGTCTGGAGGTTTTCCCCGCTTTGTGGTGTTCATTGGAGCACTTTTTCAACCCCCAGTGTCGTGCTTGGTCCTTCGTTCCACACGCTACCCCTGACAGAATATGTGGTGAACCAAGGTGTTGGCCACAGACCATTTCTCTTTCCTTATCCTTCCTGACTGATTTTTCTCAAGTTTTGCTAGTGCCCTTGTGACTAGTGGTAGCATGAGGCGGTACCTTCGCTTGACATTTTGCTTGCTGCGCTCAAGTGTTTCTTGCCCTCTATGGCGGTGAGTGGGCGGGGTTTAGAATGGAGAAGGAGACTTATTTGATTGCAAACCCAGGTCCAGTGCAAGGCTTAAAATTCTGCATAGTGCACCTTTAAGTACCTTGTCTAAGGGTAAAACTAGCAGTATCCCAGCTGGGAATCAAACAGCGACCTCACTTCAATGTAAACCTACTGGTTCACTTGACCCTGGAGTACCAGGTTGACACCAGTGCCGGTCAGTGTGGCAGTGCCCCCGATGCTGGCTGCATAACACACACTCAGCATCAAGCCTTTACATATCCTCCTCTCTGCTGACTCTTCAAATCCTGAAGTCTCTTCATACACACCTGAAGCATTCATCAACACTAAGAGAGGGGTGGGAGGGGATGGAGAGAGAGGGAGGGTGGGGTGGAGAGAGAGGGAGGGGGGGGGTTGAGAGAGGGAGGGGAGAAACAGAGAGCGGGAGGAGAGAGTATGTTAATTCGTGTTTGTCTGTTAATATCCTCTGATCCCCAGAGTGTACTGTAGGCCTGCTTATAACTACAACATTTCTTGCCCCCCCCCACTGCTCACCTAGTTCTCTCTGTTTCTCATTTTTTCTCATTTTTCTCCTCCTCCTCCTCCATCCACCTCCACCTCCGTGTAGTGCAGCTGCTGCAGCACAGCATGGACAACGGGCGCCATCATGGCAGCAGTGGCGGTGTTGTTGATCCGTCAGTGGCCGTCACGGACATGAAGCCCAGCATCAGGCTGAAGAGTGAAGCACACACATTCAGCTCCACACCGAGGGAACTCCTGCAGCTACGTACATGAGCTCTTTACAGTCTGGCTTCAGGGCTGCCCATCTCTCTGTCATCAAAAGGAAGACAGTAATAATTATAGGAAGCATTTCAGAATGGTTTCAGAACTGGCTACAGGGTAGAACACAAAGAGTATTAGGAGGGGGGATCTTAACTGAGCAGGGTACTGTGGGAAGTGGAGTGCCACAAGGATCGATGTTGGGACCACTGCTCTTCCTTATTTACATAAATTACCTTGACAGGGACATCAAAAGTACATTAGTTAAATTTGCTGATGAGACAAAACTGGGAGGTTTAGCTAACAGTTTGGAAGCTACTAAAGTAATTCAAGACGATTTAAACAAAATCCAGAATGTAAAATGCAAAAGGTTGTGTAAGTTGCTCTGGATAAGAGCGTCTGCTCCTATAAAGTAATGTAATGTCAGATAAGCCCAAAATTGCGCCTTTTGGTCAGATACAGCATCGGCATGTTTGGCGTTGCATGCAAGATGCATACAAAGAGTGGCACCCCATACCCACTATGAAATTATGGTGGTGTTGTTTTGAGTGATGTTTTGGGGCTGTTTTAATTCCAGAAGTCCAGGGGCAAATTGGTGGTATATAAACCCAAACCTGTTAGGGTGTGTAGGTTATATTATCGTAAATATTTTTTTTTCGTAGTAGTTAATTTTATGGTCACATTGTGTTATGTGTGAAAAGCATAAAGTGAACAGAGCTGAAGTGAACTTTTTTTATTACATCTACTTCATATCTGGCCGTAGAGTGATGGTTTGGGGCTCATTTGATACCTTAGACCCTTGATGACTTACAGGCATTCAGCCAGCCATGTATTCCATACTGTACCAGTGTAATTTACAGCTGAATCTAGTCTCACCCCCAAATTCCCATAGAGATCCATTCAAATGCAGAGAGCTTATAGTATCGCTTGTAAAAGTACCTGAAAATAAGGTATTGAAAGTTTTTTGATGTTGATGGATCACAGACTTAGTAACTGCATGCAAAGGATATGCGACCAAATATGAAATATGATACTTTAAAAATACATTAAAGCAAAGGGTATGAATACTTATGCACATGATATATTTTCTATATGAGTTTTAGATTTTTAATACTTTTGCAAAAATGTCTAAAAACATGTTTTCACTTTGTCATATGGGTTATTGAGTGTAGATTGATGGGCAATTTTATCCATTTAAAATTAAATCTACAACACAATAAAGTGTGCAAAACGTCAAGGGGTATGAATACCTCCTAGCACCACTGTATACATACAGTGAGCACCATAATTCATTGGTCAGTGACACATTTCTTGTGTTATTTAGTACAGTATACAATGGATACAATGACATTGTGGTTGAAGTGCACACTGTCAGCTTTACTTTGAGGGTATTTTCATCCATATCGGATGAACCATTTAGAAATTACAGAACCTTTTGTACATAGCCCCCCCCCCCCCCCCACTTTCGGGCAACGAAAAATATTGGACAGTTTAACATAATGTAGAAAAAAGTAATGGACCCAAATTAACCCAATGAAAAGATACATCACCATTGTTTAGGTAAGCCAATACCATAATACGGGAGTGAGGGTGGTGCTCCCAGTCCACCCCAAAGCCTTCATAACCTTACTTTACACAAAGGTTTGGACAGAGTAGGCGACAGATTGACTCAAGAATAAGGTGTTGACTTTAGCTTGTGTAGACAAGCCACATATGGGTATAACAACAATGAAGAAACAAACTCCTGATATTCAGATAATCTAAGGCCTACAGGAATAATACAAACCAAGTGGGCCTTGAAGCAGTTGGCGTATTACCCCACACCTTCAAGTAAAACAGTTTGTTGTATTAAATTAGTACATTTCATTTATGTTATAGGCTTATAGTTAAAACATTTTCTAGTTTACTATCTTGGAAAGTTCAAGACATGTAGCCAGCTGTAGTTACGCTTACTGGTTACTGTGAGGGTAGTGGCACCCAGTTGACAGTGATTTTAATCCTCTTTCCAGAGTGTAACTTTTTACCAACCCTGAGTCCCTGGAAATATTAGTCGAGGCATCATAGCATGTGATTAAAACAAGAATCATCACCTCGGACTTGAGGGTTTAAGGGAATCTTTGGAATGCAGCCTTGTGTGTAAATGTTGTGAATTTTGTCCATCTTATATCGCCATCTTGTGGACGTTTCCATAAGTACAATCTGACCGCTACAACGTTATCGCTAAACTACAGCTCAAGGCAAGGACCTTAAAATGTTAGTACAGTAGGGTCTAGGGATAGTAAAACAGTTCTAGCATTGAGATAAATGCCGTTGTGCTGGCAACACTAGTAAAGCAACAATTCGTAATTATTCCTTTTTTCTGTCATTTAAACTGATAAGGCATGTTCCCGAGTCAGGGTTGGGCACCATTCAGAATTGAATTGCGAATGCCTCCTAAATTCCAATTCAATTCTTGAATATGAATTGAGGTACCAAACAATGTTTACTATAAAACATAAATTATCATCAATTATTCACAGCAGAATCTATTGCGTAACTGCTTTGAATTGAGGTAGCAAACAGGATGCAGAATTGCAATTTGAATTAAAGGAAGTAGAATTAAAATTCTATGAAATTCAAAGAAATTCATATACTACATACTTTAGGTGTAGCTTTTAACATTTATATCTCAATATGATTAGTATCTCCATTAAACATGTTATCATACAAACAACAATATGGTATGCTTCTAAACATTAGATTTTATAAACAACGAATGTTTTTCTCCCAACAATGAATCTTTAAAGTGTTGAAGGAAATGTTTTTAACCCAATATTTTAAACACTATATTCATACATTTATACTTTAATAAGAAATGTATTCTATAATAATAAGGACCTTTAAAAGTAACTCCAAGTAGATGAGCTAATTTAAAAGAAACACAGTGCTAAGCATAAATGTTACTACTAATGTGTGTGTGTATATTTTATACAAGTTTATTAATATAAGTTTATTGAATACTTATATTATATTATAATACATTATGTTTACTCTTTTCCTATGTGTTATGAGGTAACATTCCAATGGTCAATTGGAGGTGTCTCACTTCTCTCTCTGGAGAAAAAGGCCTCACAGCAGCATCATTATCAGTAAAGGATTCAGCCATAAAATCTGTTGCTATGCTGTTGTCAGGCAGAAGTGGGCATGGCCGGACTGAGAAGGGTCTGGGTTTGAGAGGAAATTGAGATGGTTGTGAGTGACGTCAGGCTAAAAATGGGAAATTTGCATTAAAGAGGGGGTGACACACATCAGATATAAAAGGTGTTGTATCCTACCACACCCCAGTGTTCATTGCTGCATGAGCTGGGTAAACTTGCTTTTACGCCCATGCTGTAATTGACCTCAACAGACTCTGTTAATAAAGGCCTGTGAAGTTGAATATTCTTTGGTTTCAGTTTTGAATCTGTTTTAGTTCCGGATATCTAGCATTCTCGATACCCGACCGAACCGAGGTCACATCTGAAGGAGAGAAAAAGTTTTCTTGTACAAAAGTCCAATCTATAGAATAATCATCATATTTAATAAAATCTTGTGGAACATGGTAAAAGAACACTCCATTTCACAGAATGCTTTACGTTACCCCAAAGCCTTCAAAATGGAGCCAAACAAGAACTTTGAGGATCTTTTGACAATTAAATGTAACAATGTTGAACAATGAGTTGTGGACTGGAATAAATCATAATTGCATTTACTATGACTTTTTGTTCGTTTGAGTGCTAAGGTTGAAATGAAAAACAATATTACTCATTATTCTACATATAAGGGAACACATGGGAATAATTTATTGAAATAAATGATGTAATTAATAATATTTTGCAGCAAAATACAGTCAAGCTGGAAAGTCTGCACACCCCTTTCACCTTCTCCACGTTACAGACATATTCTACAATAGATTGAGTTCATTTTTTGTCTCAAGATTCTACACAAAATAGCCCATAATGACAAAGTGAAAACAGGTTTTTAGACATTTGTGCTAATTTATTAAAAATCAAAATGTAAAATATCTTATGTACACAAGTGTGCATTGATATGACACCCAAAAGTGAGCTGAGGTGCATTTTGTTTCCACTGATACTGCTTGAGATGTTTCTACAACTTAATTGGAGTCCACCTGTGATAAATTCAATTGATTGGACATGATTGGGGATTGCCAACACCTGCCTATATAAGGTCCCACAGTTGACAGTGCATGTCAGAGCAAACTCGAAGCCATGGGGTCAAAGGAATTATCTGCAGAAACAGGATTGTGTCAAGACATAGATCTGGAGAAGGGTATGGAAAAATCTCTGCAGCTTTACAGGTCCCAAAGAGCACAGTGGCCACCATTATTTGTAAATGGAAGAAGTTTGGAACCACCAAGAATCTTCCTAGACCTGGCCGCCCGGTCAAACTGAGCAATCGGGGAAGACGGGCCTTGGCCAGGGAGGTGAGCAGGAACCCGAGGGTCACTCTGACAGACCTCCAATGTATCCTTGTGGAGATGGGAGAACCTTTCAGAAGATCAACCATCCAGGCAGCACTCCACCAATCAGGCCTTTATGGTAGAGTGGCCAGGCGGAAGCCCCTCCTTAGTAAAAAGCACATCACAGCCCGATTGGAGTTTGCCAAAAGGCACCTAGAGAACTCTCAAACCATGAGAATCAAGATTGTCTGGTCTGATGAAACCAAAATTTAACTTTTTGGCCTGAATACCAAGCATCACGTCTGGAGGAAACCAGGCAACGCTCATTACCTGGCTAATACCATCCCTACAGTGAAGCATGGCGGTGGCAGCATCACGATTTGAGGATGTTTTTCAGCAGCGGGTCCAGAAACGAGTGTGTCAAGCTCGTAGCTTCTTTCCCAAGATGCCTTAAAGCTGTAATCGGCTGCCAAAGGTGCAGCAACAAAGTATTAGGCTAAGGGTGTGTACAGATATGTAACCCCTAAATAACCTATTTTTGTCAGTAAAATAAAATTGCATATTTTCTCATCATTATTGGCTATTGTGTGGAGATGTTTGGGGCAAAAAATGAACTCAATCTATTGTAGTATAAGTCTGTAACATAATAAAACGTGGAGAAGGTGAAAGGGGTGTGCAGACTTTCCGGCTTGACTGTATATGTTAGATTTAATAAAATGATTCTGTTGTGTGACTGAGTTGTTTCTTTGAAATCTTCTACAATTTCTTTGCATTGTAATTAATTAAATTCCACTTCCTGTCATTCCCATTCCAATTCCAATTCAACATTCTGTGGGGCATGTCCAATTCTATTCAAATTCCAAATCATGAATTGAATGGGGGCCAATTCTTAAATTCATAATTTTGCACAACCCTGTCATGAGTGTCTGGTCACTTTAGAGAAATGCAGTTTGTACAGTTGATACAAGTTAGACCAAAATGATGAGAGGACACTGCCTACACTGTGTCAGTACACCTGCATAAACTGAGGAAAAACTTTGTGTAACTAGTCCCACAACGAGAGTGCACCAAACAAGATGCAATCCAATATCAATTAATTGACTATGTTTGCAGAAGATGTTAAAAACCGCAGGATGTAGAGCAGTGGTCCCCATACCCTGTTCCTGGAGATCTACCACCCCATAGGTTTTCATTTCATCCCTAATTTGGCACACCTGATTCTATCAATTAGCAGCTCAACAAGATCTGTAACTGTTGAATGTGGTGTGCTTTGTTAGGATTGGAGTGAAAACCTACAGAACGGTAGCTCTCCAGGAACAGGATTGGGGACCACTGATGTAGAGGATAATAAATCAGCTTAAAGGCATATGAACAAGTCTGTGATCTTTTGTGCTTCCTAATATATTTTCAATGAACAAGGCAGGCTACTTTTGTTTAAGGCACTTAAGTTGATGAAAGTCCATAACTAAATACACTGCCGGCATGGTAAACAAATCTATTAGTCATCCTCTAAGAAAATGTACAGCAATATAATTCTGTAGTACACAACAATCAACCACAATGGACATGTAAACTATACTCTGGGACACATATCACAAAACAAGTTAATTGGGCCAGATTTCCTGATGTACCACAGTATGACTGCAGCAGTGTCTCAGACCTGGCATTCACCATTGAATGTACCCTTAATTGACATTTTATATGTATCATAACTATAATTAGGCAAACTGGAATTTTGAGCATTGCATATTAGGTATCCATGAAACACATGAGATGCCAGGAAACAATTTTTTTTTTGTTTGTTGTTGCCTATTTTCAACTTAATAACTGCTAGTTGATAGCTATCAAAAATAAGTTTGCTATATTAGCTTGTTTTTTGTTTAAGCCAATATGCCTGCTGGAAATAGTTCTTACTATTTGACCAGAACATCGAATACACTGTAAGAACAAAGGTCAGCAAAATCAGCTCAGCTATCTTAATTTGAAATAATAATAATAATAATAATAATAACCTACGCTTGGGTCACATGAGAGCGCGAGCTCGTGATGTGAGTCACGTGAGTTGTGCGGTTCAACAACATGGCTTCTATGAGCAGGAAATTAGCCTTACAGCACTAGACCAGCACTGAATGACTCCTACATTTGAAGTTAATCGGGTTACTGATTTCTTTACATTCTGTGTAAGAGTGGAGCCTCTGGACTAGGTTTTTTTTTTTTTTGCAAAACTATATATTGGATAGAAGATGGAACATGGTTCTTATATGAGTTAGCAATGTACACAACAGTACTGTGACAGAGGTACGTGCTATAAGTTAGCGAGTGCTGGCTAGCTCTCCGAAATAAATGGCTTTAGCTTGCTACGTACTAGTTAACTACCTAACAAGCAAGCATTTCTAGCTAACTCATTTAGCTAACTTAAATCAGAGAGTGGATTTTAGCCGCTTGCCAGCGAACTGGCTAGCTAACCTTTAAGGTTTTGTATGACATTTGTAAAATACTGTGTACATCAAAAAAAGGGAAGTAAGATCTAGATAGTTTTTGTTAACATATTTGGCGAACTAGCTGGCTGGCTAAGTGAAGTTGTGAGGTAATTTACACGTGTTGACATGCGTTGCGCATTAGATATGACAACGATCCTGCAAATGTTTGTAGGTTAGGGTGTATAGTTGCAGAAACATGTTGCATGATTCGGGGAGTAAGCATCTCACCTGACGTAACGTTAGCTTACTAGCTAGATAACTAACAACTCTTGCCTAGCGTTTAATCAAAACATTTAGTTTATCAGCGAGCGCTGGTACAATTGTCTCACAATTTACGTTATTTTCTGTTTGTTCTTGATCGCAATTTAGCAGTTAAGCCGTTAAAATGACAGGATTGGAAACATTTGCATCTACAAGGCACGACTGTCGTGTACTGTTCCTCATTCCGCCTGTTCTGGAAGGAGACATGCAATTGAGTTAATGTAGAGTTTGACATCCGCTTTTCTGTTATACAGAGATGTTATCTCTACCATGCACAAACTAGTTGTTAGGATCTCTACTAGATTTAGCAGAGCATAGCTGTAATTGGTTTACAGTGTTGGGGTTGGAATGCCGCTGATCAGTGATCACAGGCCATAGGACAGGGGAAACTAAACCAGAAACAGAAAGAGATTATGTAATTGTTTCATTTTTAAGTTTCATATCGAAGCTATAGGCCTAACATGTTTTGTGTTTGTAAAGATTTGCTGTTCTTGATTTACCTTGATAGTTTGTAATTAGCTAATTCTACTTAAATTGGAAATGAAATGAAAGGCATTATATGAAAGTATTTCAGATTATTTCTGAAAATGAAACATTTTTGTTGAAGTACCATTCAAATTTTTCATGATAATTGCATAGAGGTGATCTTTAGTAATAAAGACTTGCAGCATTTTATCTTTTGACTTTTTTCCTCTCTAGAACACATTGCTAAATACTACCACAATGCTATCTCTCAATTTCAGCACCCCAATGGAGGCTTGAGAGTGCTTTAAGACGACTTGGTCAGGGCAGTGTGGAGGGAGAAGCCACAGGACGCCATTTTATTCCAGTCCAGCCTCCGGAGGTTAGCATGGAGTGGCTTGAGGCAGCCCTGGAGAGGGACCTGGGTGTGGACCGGAAGCAGGTGGGACCAGGTCCGCGGTCTCAGGAGCTGGTGGCTCTTGTCCCAACCCGTTGGGTCTTGGGCCTTAAGGAGAGGAGGGTTACCCGATGCGCACGCTACGATAGCGTCAGCGAGGGAGAGGTGCATACTCTGCTTCAGCGGTCCCAGGTGAAGCTGCCGCCTGGCTGGACGCGGGTTTGTATCCAAGGCCTTAGAAAAAGCAGGCTTGGCTATCGGCTGTCCAGGGAAGCAGGCTGCCAGGGCGAGGGCATCAAACAGGATTCTTTCTTCAGTAATATGCAAGGGGTATCGGAACACAATTTCAGGTATCCTTCTCAATGGAGTTATCACATCTTCTGTAGTGAACATTCATTGTAATAACAAAAAAGATTGAACACTGTCCTTGATTGATTACCTTGTGCATAAAAGAAGAGTGTAGAATATGTGTCTAGCTCTGGACACCACACGATAAGAATAATATGGAAGCTCTTGGAGAAGAGTACAGAGAAGGACTAAATTGGTTCCTGGTATGAATAGTAATGTTATGTAGAAAGATTTAATCTCAGATTTAACACTTTAATCTCTCAAAAAAAGCAGGCTAACATGGAAATTTGTCTGAGGTTTTTACATTTGTGACCGGGATTAACTCACTACAATAGATATATAAAACTTAGTTCTATCAGTCAACAAGGGGACATACAGGGGGTGAAAAATATGTTTTTCATAAGACAGCTGCAATATGTGTGCTCCCATTTCTCTTACCTATTCTATGACTGGCATTCCATGTATACATTTTAGTTTCTGTCTTGTTTTTGTTTTTTTATTGGCTTGATAATGAATCATAATTAGCCATTAATCATCAAATGATACTAATTTGTCAATTAAATGCAGCTTTTGTGTCAGTAATAAGTGAGAACACTTTAGAGCTAATGTAGGAGAAAAACTGAAAACATTTTGGTCCATGACAACCGGAGATGTGCACCTCTGCACAGCTGTGGAGAGTGAACACCTCTGCTCAAAGTGAAGTGAACAGCTGAATAAAATAGAAGATCATTGATGTAACAGTAACATGAGTCACAAATATGGCCCAATTGTTAATTATTTCTATTCCGTTACGTTTCACCAATCACATTCCACTGTACTACATAGAGGAGATCAACTCCAGTTGTTGGGGACCAAAATGTTTTATGATTTCTTCTTATACATTTGTTGAAGTGTACTCACTTATTACTGATATAACAGAGACATGTAATTTATGATTTATTGGCATTTCATAAACATATGACTAACAGGCAATTATAGTTGATTGGCATAATTATATATATTTTTTTAAAGTAATCGTATAAAATTTACAAAACGGTATGGATAATTCCGCAGTAATATCAGGAAGTATGTTTTACCCACACATAATTGTTTATGCATAAAGTAACTTGTCAGGGCTTGTGGTTGAAACAGTGATACCACGTGGTATGTCTACGCCCAGGCTTGACACAGTGTCTAAAGCGTTGCTGACTTCTCTGTAGTTGCAGTTATGTCATATTCACTGTGTAGAAAAGAAAATGTATTGCTAGCAAGATCTTTTTGTTATTTTGAGGATAAAGCTGAGAGAAGAAAACATTATTAGTTGACAAGTAAATCACTGAAGTAATCTGTGTGGGTAAGAGTCAATAATGATACTTTAACATGCGATTGGCACTAGCACTATCCAGTTAAAATTGATTTAGAAATTACTTACTGGTTTTTCATTTAAGGCATTTTTCCATTTTCTCTTAAATGTTAATCTATTTTTTTTCAAACTATTGATATCCAAAAATAGTCAACACATAGTTGGAGGATTGCCCAAAGTCATGACAATAGTTATGGTAATTTTCTTGTTAGTCGGCATTCCCCAACTAGATACTCTCCACATAGTAGCCAAAATGACAATCTTAGCTATGATGAAGCATCTTATCATCAAACATTTTTTATGATGTTCTGTAATCCTCCAGTTTTTTCCTCATTCCCCTCTTGTTCCGTCACAGGAACCTGTGGCGACAAGCCCATCGGACCAATGTGCAGCCTTATGCAGGCACTGTGGAGCAGACCCAAGTACTGGCGCTGGATGCTGTGCGCCAGGCTCTGCAGGCTCTGTTCTGCTGCCCCTTCCTCTCTACCGACCGGGTTTCTCCGTCACTCTCCCCTGCTAGAGAGAAGGAGAAGGAAAGCCCTTTCCCGTCCAGCTACACGTCACCTAAACCATGTACAGACCAGCTTTGTCCTAACGTTCTTCCTGCAGAGGGCCTTCTGGAGTCAGGAGAAATGCTCTATGTGGTTTTTCCTTATAGTCAGTACTCCCTCTATGACATTGTCACCTTTAGCCCCGCCAAACTTGCCAACAGCAATGCCAAAGTTCTATTCATCCTGTACCAGCTGCTTACGGCGATGCAGGCATGCCAGGCTGTAGGACTGTCCTGTGGAGACCTGTCCCTACAGGATGTTGCTGTAGACGAGCAACTCTGCAGCTATCTCAAAGTTAGCCTGGCACATTATGAGGCACTTGGAGATGACGGGGAGGCTGTCGTATGTATGCATGGGGGGGTGGAACAAAGGCCAGGAAGCAGCCCGGGAGCAGACAGGGGAGGTAATGCCAACAATGGACAGTTCTGCAGGGACTGCTGTGAAGAGCTTAAATTTCTGGTTTTGGACTGGGTCCACGGACGAGTCAGCAACTTTCGGTACCTTATGGAGCTGAACAAGCTAGCTGGGAGACGTGAAGGGGACCCAAACTATCACCCAGTTCTGCCCTGGGTGGTGGACTTTACTGTACCTTTTGGGAGGTTCCGTGACCTTAGGAGGTCCAAGTTTCGATTGAACAAGGGTGACAAACAACTGGATTTCACTTATGAAATGACAAAAGAGGCTCTAGCTGCAGCAGTGGCAAATGGGGGCGGACCAGGGAATTTTGCAGGTGACATAGGTGGGGCTGTGGGGTCCAGTGGTTCGGGGCAACTGGATCATCTTCATGTGCCACATCACATTTCAGACGTGTTGTCAGACATTACATACTATGTATACAAAGCCCGGCAGACACCCAAGACTGTGCTGTGCAGCCATGTGCGATCACAGTGGGAGCCTAATGAGTACCCAGCCAGCATGGAACGCATTCAGAGCTGGACCCCTGATGAGTGCATCCCAGAGTTCTACACAGACCCCTCCATATTTCGCTCCATACACCCAGACATGCCGGACCTAGATGTGCCTCCGTGGTGCAACTCCTATGAGGATTTTGTTGAGGTGCATCGGCGCCTCCTGGAGAGCCGGGAGGTGTCTCAACAGCTGCACCACTGGATTGACCTCACCTTTGGCTACAAGCTCTCAGGAAAAGAAGCTGTTAAGGCCAAGAATGTGTGCCTGCACCTTGTGGACAACCACACACACTTAGCCAGCTACGGGGTGGTGCAGCTCTTTGACCAGCCCCACCCACCCCGTCTTGCACAATACCAGTACTCTCCTCTCGACCCCCCTCACCTCATCTCAGCCACGGTCTGCTCATCCTCCTGGCCCAACCCTTCACTTGAAACTGTGATGGATGGCGTGGACGGAATGGTTCCAGAAGCGACTGGGTGTGAGTCAAGTGGCTGGACCATGGTGGATCGGGAAGAGGAGCTGGAACAAGGTATGGAAGCCCTGGACTCTTTGAGTGCTGCCTCTGGTGCTTCCACTGCAGCCTCCTCCTCCATCCCGCTCCCATTAAACAGTGCGGCTGCTGGGAAGGTTCCTGTGGAATCCATAGCTATGACTCTATCTCAGTCTTCTTCTGCCTTTCTAAATGAGGGGACAGTTAATGTCACAAATGCCCTGGCTTCTGGCATTCGAAGCACTGTGCTACAAAGAGGCAGCAGTGTGAACAGGAAACTTAAAGAGGGGACTGCTAATTCTGCTATTTCCGAGGACTTCAAGATTAGCCTGCCAGAGGGATTCAGCCCCCTTCAGCCTCTTGAGGAGCTGGAGAAGCTGTGCAACTTCCTTGGAAAAGGACTGCATGCTAAAAGTTCTGCAAGGGAATTCGGAGTTTCAAACATGTCACTGTTAGCCACTCCTTCTCTTGCGATACTCTTCCAGAGGGACATGCAAGCCCTGGGTGTTCTCATTGCTGAGATATTTTTCTCCCATAAACTGCGGTATGTGAAGCCAGGCACCTCCCTGAGTGATAGGTTCCAGGCTGTAATGAAGTTGTGCTCAGCCAGCTACCGTGACGTGCCCCTACCGCTACTTCCTGCCATAGAAACTCTACTTCAGCTCCACAAGCAGTCTAAGTTGACCAGTACAAACCAGAAGAAAAATAGGTACCCCAGGCATCTGCTTTTTGAATATGATCCAGTTTCAGAGGGCCTCCCACCTCCCAGTCCCTGGCAGCTTCTCAGTCCGTTTCTGTCACCACTCCCTTTCCCAACCTACTTCCCTGCACTTCATCGGTTCATCTTCTCTTATCATGCCAAGATGAAGTCCGCCAGCAGCACCCTGGGCCGTGACATTGTCTTCCACCTATGGCAGCAGCTGGAGTCTCTCTTGCAGGGTGAGATCACGGCAGAGGGGCTGGAAATTCTCCTACCCTTTGTGCTTGCGCTCATGTCGGAGGAGTCCACTGCTGTCTATGCTGCCTGGTACTTGTTTGAGCCTATCTCCAGAGTGCTCGGGCCGCGCAACACCGCCAAGTACTTGTTGAAGCCCTTAGTGGGTGTTTATGAGAGCCCGCGGTGCCTGCGGGGCCGTTTCTACCTCTATACTGACTGCTTTGTGCTGCAGCTCATTGTGCGGCTCGGCCTGCAGGCTTTCCTGTCCAGCCTCTTGCCCCATGTCTTGCAGATCCTTACGGGTTTTGAAAGCTGCAGCGCTGGGGCTGGGGCTGAGTGGGAGGCCAACAAGGCCCTGAGGAGTGGCAGAGTAGATCTAGGGGAGGAAGATGAGGAGGAGTATGAACGTGTGAAAGGAGGGACATCCACAGGGTCTATCAGCGGAAAGGCGGGAGGGGGCAGCGGTGGTGGTAGTGGTGGTGGTGTGGTTGACGCTGGGCTTATGGATTACTCTTCAGGGATCAGCTTGAATGACCAGGTCTTCCTGTCTGAAGGCGAGGACTTCCAGAATGGGTTTTATGTCAACAATGGGTCAGGAGCACCCGGAGGGGTCGGGCTGCACGGGAAACCGCAGAGCCAGAACTCTGTGGTGAAGGACCAGGACCAAGAGTCTCTGAGCATGGGGAAGTTGAGTGACAAGAGTAGTGCCAGCGAGGTCTCCATCGGAGACACTGATTCTACTAAGGACCGGGCCAGCCTGAAGTCCGCTGACAGCAGTCAGGACCTGAAGCAGGCTAGCGAGGGGGAGGATGGAGTGGAGCTGGAGGAAGAGGAGGAGGGAGAGGAAGGAAAAGAGAGCACTGTGGGTAGTGTCCCCAGCCTGGAGCTCACGCTCTCAGGCCATACCGAGGAGTCTGAAGCCACAGTGGTCACCCTGGATGAGAGGATTTTAAACAGGATGGAGCTGGAGGAGGCAGAGAATGACATAGTGGGAGAAGAGGAGGATGCAGACCTCACCGAAGACTCTGAGGAGAAAGAGCACAAAATACTGCTGGGTGAGCTTGCTTGTTTTTTCTAATGCAGTTTGGTCTTTTGGTTAATTGCACCCATGATGGTATTATATGAACATCATCAGCAGCTAGGCACCCAGCAGCAACAAATCAGCTAGGGGACATGAAGCATTTGGTAATGTGTTTCTGGTTTCTTTGATTTTTACTTTAGATTAGATATGGCCCTGTATTCAAATCTCAAATCGACCCGTATTTGCTATAAAAATAAATGAAAGTTTAATTTGAACTGATCGACATTTTTATTTGCATCTAAGAAGCCAATCTTATGAAGATTTAGCCTGTGACCTACATTCACTTATAAAGGATTTGTTTGTAGCTGCCGCACCTTTACCATGTGTGGGGGATATGTTTGAGACTCATGTATGGGGAAATCCATTAATTCTCTGCTGCACTGTACAAATAATGTAGGTTGAGGTCCAAAGAGGAATTTGTTCCTGACCCAGAACTACATCTTGAGTAATGTGATTACTATGCATAAAGATTACTATGCATAAAGAAAAGACAAACAATTCATATAGTAATGGGTCAGGAAAAGGGAATGTGTTCAAAACCAACCCGTTTTTGCTGTTCAGTTATGATAGTAATTTATTTACTCTACAGTTAGCTCATTAGCGATACAGTACGTTTTTATATGATTTGAATAATTTAAACTACTACATTTTTCAATTGAGATGATTTCAGTTAAAATCACAATCTTCCCCAGAAGCTACACTGAATAATTATTTTTTTCCTGTTTCTCTGCAGACACTGTGTGTAAGACGGTCAGGTGGCTCGCTGCAAAGCTTGGGCCCACAGTGACATCTCGTTACATTGCCAGAAATTTATTGCGCCTGCTCACGACCTGCTACATTGGTGAGTGATATTACAATCACTTATTCAGTGGTGCACATTTTTGTAAAAGTCAGTGGTGCCCAAAAATGTATTCCCCACTTTTCTCCATCACAGAAAACATTACATCACCATCTATACTTTGGAATAGAGTTTATTTAATTTGCGAGCTAAGATAGCCAATATTGGTGGCCTCATTTTGATATGAATACTTTTAATGGTAGGCCTAGATTTAACTACTTTTATTATTGACACTGTGCTTTGTATACATGAGTAACTTTTTTGTAAGCATTTTTGTATGTTGAAAATGTTTTTGTTGAGATTTCTGTTATAGGCTACTTCCAGCCACACACAACTATAAGCACTTAGCGATCTTTAATCTCTCTGTCACCCCATGTATTATGATGAAGTTACGTAAAACAAATAAAATATAATAGGCCTTTTACAGAAGTGTCATACAGAACACTAGACATTAACACAATATGCAAAGTTGAATTATTTGGGAAGTTTTCAAACACCCACTGCCCAGTGGTTTGTCCATTAAAACTAAGAATGTGAGTGCTTTCCCATTGATGGAATTGGCTGAATCAGCTCTTACCAGATGATGATCAGACCTTAACTGTAAATAAAGGGTGCAGCAGCAGATGCATGCATGGTGACGCAGCGGTAATCACTCTAATCGCATGTTAAAATTAAACAAATATATCAGGGTTCGAATCTTATTGAACGCAAACTCGTCAATCCAAACCAAAATTTTAATATAAGCTATGATGTGTGTACCCTTGATCCTGTGACATGAATTGGATTGAGATCGATGTCATGCCAAATGTATTTATTTATTACTTTTTAAACATGCACTGTTGGCTTAATATTGTATTATTAACGTGCAACATGTGATTGGTGACGTGGCTCAAGAAATTATGTATTGGACATTGTGTACGTAATGTGATGAATGTTATGCGATCATGTACCAACATAAGAAAATTACCGAAAATTCCATTTCCAAAATCCACTTTCATTTCCAACCATAATGGAACACAAAATCAATGTCAGAGGTTGTCTGTCAAATATTGCAATAGTGCAATATTATTCTTATGTTTGATTCATATGGTGCCACAACATTAGAATCTTAACATTTTATAAACTTTAATTTTAAACCATCATAGGACATAAATCCAATGTTGCAGGGTGACTGTCAAATTACAACATTGAGTTAATTTTAATTTTCAACCTTCACATACCTCAAAGGCAACGTCACAGATTGACCATGACATTGCAATGTCATTACAACATACTAGTATGAATTTATCGTTTAAAAAAAAAAAAAAACGTTAAATTTCAACCACCTTACAACGTAAAGTTGACGTTATATACTGGCCATCAATTTGACATAATTCCAATGTTTGAGCTGCAGCATTGCCATTCTAACATTTTAAAACCTTTCACTTTCAACCGTCACATACCCTCAAACTAATGTCAGCTTAGTGAGGTTTTTAATGTTTCAATCATAACGCAACATCAAATGCGTAAGGGGAGCAAGCAAAAATCCCATGGTATGTATGTAAGTGTATGCATGTTTTATGTATGTTTTTTGTGTGTTGAATTTGTGCCTGTGTGCATTTTTGTCGCGTTTGTGGGCTTATATGTGTATGAGTGTGTAATATGAAATTAACACACTGTCTCTTCATCTTTCCTGATTCAAGGCCCAGACAAGCACCAGTTTGTTCCGTCTGCGTGGGAGGAGAATAGTGTGGAAAGTGTGGGCAGTGTATATGAGAAGCGACCCGTGGTCGGGGACCAGACGGCCCGGCCGGTCCTCGACTGTCTCATCTATATCGCACACCTGTATGGTGAGCCTGTGCTCACCTACCAGTACCTGCCCTACATTGGTTACCTGGTATGGCCTGCTTCTTCATTACTTCAGCTGCAGTTTTCAATCACTGATGCTTGTATGCTGTTGTAGGATGGGAAATGGATCAGTACTCCCGCTGTAAGAATTGTGTAAGATCAAAATGAGAGCTTGAACATAAGATCAAATGGGTCAGACCAAGCTATTTCAATGAGGATTTGCTTATTTTGCATGCTTAGGTCTCAAATTGTTCTCATATTATTTTCACACAATTCTTGTCCATCCAAACGAATAAAGCTGAACTTTGGCTGTGATATTCTGCATAGTTGTAGAGATAGAGAGGTCCAAATAGGCCAAAAAATGGCCGCCATAATGGTGGTTGGAACTGTTTATGTGAGTGTATTTCAGGCAATAAAATAAATAAAAATCAGATTTTTGGGGGGATAATTTTACAGAACTCATAGAACACATATATCTAAATATTAATGCTGCCATCTATACAGGGCATCTAAAAAGTCATTTTGTGGTTTGTCTTCAAGGATAAAAATGTCGGCATATTAGTAGAATCGTGAAACTTTCTCAATTTAAGCGTTATGACATGACGCTAATGTGTGCAGAAAGCCATCATTGCTTCATAGTGAAAATAATTGTTCAATCATTACTCCTACATTAGGCCAGTGTGATGTACTACACATATCTAGGTGGCAATTGACTTCATATTTATTTTCAAAGACCTAATGGCCCCAATTTACACCTATTCAGATCTCAGTCATCAGATTCAATAAGGAAGAATGACTAATAAATGCCCCTCAAATTCTTGGATAACTGGCTATGATGTGTGCAGCAGCATGCATGTTTCACAGTAACCATACGTTGAATCACCATTTCTCATTCTCGTCTTTATTGAATTTCATAACTGAGATGTGACTTTAAAGTTGTTCAAATTGAGTTTTAGTGGGTCACCTTAACAGCCAGAAATAATGCCTCTAAATGATCTCATTGGACCTGAGGAACACACACTCAAACAATCATGTTTACAGTTATCACTCATGTCAAGTTTGTAGTTCGGTGATGATGATGTGAAACTCTGTTGGACAATGCTGTACAAATAGTTACCTGTGCCATGTAAGCTATTCATTCTACACAGGCTGGAGGCAATCACACTACCTGCAAGATATTAACAATAATGATTTCCATTTCAACGGGTGCACATGTAGTCACTGCACTGAACTCTCCAAGAGAGAATGTCTGTTGTAGGGACGTTGCAAAGGTAAACGTGTAGCATGCATATACTACAGCCCCTGTCTAAACTAGCCTATGCTTTATACTATATATTTATTAAGTATATATATATATATTTTTATTAAAAAAAAATAAACTAGCTAGCTACTTGTTAAGCTAGACAGAAAAACGGACTACCAAAAAACAAGGGACTATCAAGCCAACTATAAAAAAAATATACCAAAAATAGGCCACTATAACTTACTAGAATATTCAAAAAAGCTAAACTGTAAGCTCGCAATATATCTATATATATATATATATACAGACGTGCTCAAATTTGTTGGTACCCCTGGTAAAGATCAGCAAAAAAGGTAATAAAAAATGTATGGTGAATTAGCTTAATCTCACACTGAAAAAATGAGCAAAATACATCTTTTAATTGACTCATACAATACATCTTTTTATTTATTATGATAAAAAAAAATCCCTCATCAAGAAATTATTATTATTAACAAAACCTCGTTGGCCACAATTATTGGCACCCCTGCATTTATATATAGAATAAAGTATAAATTTTTAATATTTGATCGCATATCCTTTGCATGCCATGACTTCCTGATATCTGTGACCCAACAACATCAAAAGACTTGATCTTATTTCCTGGTACTCTTACAAGCGATACTAAATGTCTCTGCATTTGAATGGATCTCTATGAGAATTTGGGGGTAGGACTAGATTTAGTTGTAAATTACACTGGAACAGTATGGAAAACATGGTTGGCTAAATGGCTCCATCCTCCATGTCATAAAGGGTCTGACGTATCAAACAAGCCTCAAACTATCACTCTGCTGCCAGATATGCAGTAGATATGGATGGATCACTTTAATGGTTTCTTCTCCTGACTTATTTTTCCATAGAGTTCAATAGGAAAATTTGTCAAGAGAAACAACCCTTAAAGTGATCCATCCATATCTACTGCATATCTGGCAGCAGAGTGATAGTTTGAGGCTTGTTTGATATGTCAGACCCTTGATGACTTGGAGCCATTTAGCCAACCATGTGTTCCATATATATATATATATCGCTCGCTCTCTCCCTCTCTCTCATATCTCCATGCAGAATCACAGATCAAGCACTGAGATTCACTTTTATAGCTAAGGCGTAGCCCGCCCTCACTCCAAAACTTCACGGTGTAGCTGTAAAGGTTTCAATTTCGTCACCGGGAGTCATACATCAGCTGGATTAAGTTTCTGGCCAATGACAGACTGGATGTGCCGTACCTAACATTTTACCACTAGAGACACTTTTGAGCCAGATCCTTTGGGTTTATGCTGTTTTGCGCTGGCTGTAGTAAAATGTTAATATTTGGACCAGAATCAATTAGTAACACTTAGAAAAAACCTAATGTATCAGTTCTCATCTAAAATAAGTGGTTTTAGTTATTTTTTACCCTTTAAAATAATAGTGTGATAGTATATAGTGTACTACTACACATATTTGACACTAGGCAGCAATGACCTTGCCTTCACTTGACCTGGCTTTGACTTTGCCGACCTTGCCAGATTCAGGAGAAGCTGATACCAACTACCCCATGTTCAAATTTCAAAAGGTTGGTCTCAACCTTCTGGTGCTGTTAGCCTTTTCATTGTGGCTTGAAAATCAGATCTGTTATAGGTTGTTGAAGGTCAAGGTCCCATATATTTTTAATTAACCATGAAGAATATTATTGATTTCTGATAGTGTGCTCAGTGCTCTAAGTGAGGCCTTTACAGCTTTCTGGTGCGCTGTAATTACATAGATGAATTACTTAAACAATCAATTTAATTGCTGATTCGCCATTCCTGGGTGATTTGGACAGTAGCTATGATGGACTACACTGTGGGAAGACACTAATAAATAGGGCTTAATCTCTGGACCTGAGTTGTTCAGCAGGTGCTTCTCTTCTGGTTCTTTCCAGGTGTCTCCACCTTCCTCCTGTCGCTTGAACACACGCAAAGAGGCTGGGCTGCTGGCAGCAGTGCTCCTCACACAGAAAATCATTGTTTTCTTGTCGGACACTACACTGATGGACATGCTGATGAAGATCAACCAGGATGTGATCCTGCCTCTGCTGGACCTGCTCACCTCTCCGAGGATGGGGTAAACTTCATACAGTCCAGGAACATATGACATCACTCACAGAATATACAACATCCCACATTGGATATACAACATCAAACAAAGCATTCTACATAGAACATACCGCATCAGACATTGAATATACAACATCACACACACGAAATACAACATCACACACACATGCCACATCACACATGGAATATACAACATCACCCACAACATCCCACACAATACACAAAACATACCACATCAGGCTTTGAATATGCCACATCACAAAAAAAAATACCACATCACCCACACAAAAACATCACACATGGAATATACAACAATACACACAACATGCCGCATTATACACAAAACATACCACATCACACATTGAAGAAACATCACACACAGAACATACCACATTACACATGGAATATACAACATACCGCATCGTACACAACATACTACATCGCATGTAAAATGTACCACATCACGAACAGAGCAAACCACATAAAAGAATGGTGTAATTATATAGTAATTATAAACTATTCTCTGAACACAAAAATCTTCACATTGCAGTGGAACACAAATTTAGTGTATTTTCAACCGCTCAGACCACTGGTTTGAATTTTAGTGACAGCTGCGGCTTTGCAGTTGCAGTGACTGAAAGTGGTGAGTGAAACGTGTGGACCCTCTCTGTTCAGTTTCCCCAGCGGAGTACAGACCCGCTCTGCAGTGTGTCTGAAGACCCTCAGCCTCATGGCGCTCATTTGCCTGCGCATCGGCAGAGAGATGGTGCAGCAGCACATGGTCGACACCCTGGGCAGGTTCTTCAGAGTGTTCTCTGTTTTGCACAGTCTCCACACACAGGTAACTGGCCCTCTGCTCTGAGTTCTCTCTTTTTCTCTCTTTGTCTCTCACACACACCACACAGCACACACACACAGCAGGGGTGTCACATAAAGATGAGAAAAAAAGGCTAATAAAATTAACACACGTAATAAGATGTAATTGATTCTTACCAATATGGGGAAACTATATTTTTAAATTTTTTTTTTTTTTTTTTAAATTTGTTTCTGATTTTTTCCCTTTTTTCTCCCAATTTAGTAGCCAATTGAACCCCTATTCTAATTCAATTCCCCCCCCGTGTAGCAACCGCTAGAGAACCACCGCTGCACAACCCCGTCAATCGGCACTTTTTTCAGGGAGGACGCTACGTCCTCTACAGGGCGCAGCTCCTGACCGTGACACGCCCTGGGTCCCCCTGTGCGCCGCGGTTCTCTCCGAGCCCCTCCCCCCACCCGGAAGCGACCGCCAATTGTCGCCTCCACAGGGCACCGGCCACGCTCGGCTATGGCAGGACCGGGGCGCGAACCCCGATCCTCGGAGTACAACTGCGCTGACTGAAAGTCAGCGGTCTTTACCGCTGTACCACCGCGGCGGCCTATATTTTTAATTTTTAATAGAATAATAAGATAATTGTATTTCCCAAAAATGTATGTCAGATTTTTTGGCAAACATTTTTTGCATCCTACCTTTGCAAGGATACTACTACTGAGTGGTCTTTTATAGTGTTTTATGAGTTTTCTAGTGTATTTGACCATTCCTACAGGCAGAATCTTTGAAAATCCTTCAGATTCTTTGGTTTACACTGCCATCTTCAATTCAAGTCTGAACACTGAGATGGCCACAATAATTTTGCGGTCATTAACCATTTCTCAGTTGATTTTGAAGAAGCATTGGGATCTTTGATTTGCAGAAAGATCAATTTGTGACCAAGTTTGAGCTCTGTGGGAAGATAACATGTTTTGGCCAAAGTGCCTTATTGGAGTTACTTACTGGAGTTCATGATTATATTGACCATAACAAGGGCCCTACAGTAGATGCAGAGCAACCCCATAACGTCAAAGATCCACAACCGTATTTCACTGTAGGCAGGAAGTCCTTTTCAACATAAGAATCCTTCTTCTGACGCCTGGCCTACCACTGGTGTGTGTGTGTGGCAAAAAGGCTTTATTTTGGTCTCATCTGTCATTAATACCCAGTCCCAATCAAAGTTTAGCTTTTTGGCCGCACACACCAGAGGTTGGTTTGGTGTCGAAATAAGAATGGTGATGTCAAAAGGGAGGTGATGGATCTTTGATGTTATGGGGTTGTTTTGCACCTACTGGTCCTGGTGGTCTTGTTAAGGTAAATTGCATGTAGACGTTGTTACTAGGGTTGGGGAAGATATAAGATTGAATCTTTTATCGCGATGAAAACACTCGATAATTTTATCGTGGTGAATTTCCATTATCGGGATAATCGTAAATATCCTCACATGAGCGTCAATATCCTCACGAGTGACTTGAAAAAGCTGTTTAGCTCAGTGGTCATGCAGGAGAAATGCCTTACCTTTCCAGGGTTGCACGCAGGCTTCTATGCATACCTGCAACTAGTGTTCCTTCCGAGAGAGTGTTTGGTGCCAGTGGGCACATTCTCACACCTCTACGAGCACAACTAAAGCCAGAAAAAGTTAACATGCTGACATTTTTGTACTTTAATCTATCTTGAAAAGGACCATGGTTTGGCATGTCTCACTCTCTAGGCCACAAGGCTAGCATTACTGTTTGATAACAGAAAAGTACCACGGTGTTCAGGTTATTTTTATTTTTATTTTTATTTTTTACTAAAACGGGTTCAAAGTAGTAGTTTGACTCAATGCCACAATGGCAGTTGGATTTTATTAAAAGAACCTTTTCATTTATGATTACCTTATTTAAGATTGTTCAATTTTTTTTTTTTTTTGCTTTTTGCATTCATTCTGCTGTCCTTGCTGTACCTCTGAAAACAAAATAAATTATTAATTTACTGTGCATTTACAGCACATAACTAATTGAACCATGTTGTGAATGCTTGGATATCAGGTTGATAGGTAGATTATTTTTATTAAAGTCTTAATCTGTCCTTGTTTGTTTTTAACTAAAAAAGTGTGTGTCCTATGATGCAATAAAAATATTAGTTTCTTAACAAAATGTGAGGTAAAGTGATTCCAGTGTGTTTAGTGCCATTTTAAGAGTTTTAAGCATATTTTGATGATTATCGGGATAATATCGTGAATTGCAATTATTTTGGCCAGGATAATCGTGACATGAAATTTTCATATCGTCCCATGCCTAATTGTTACTCAATCCTTTGTAAATTGTGCATGAACTGAGATCCTGTACACACAGCAGCCAAACATTATATTGAGTCATTCTTTTGAGCAGTTTAGTGACAAATTAGATTTTTTTAAATGCTCCTTGGTCATTGTATGTGATAAGGACCTAAAAAGCAGAGATAAGAAAGGGCTAACAGCAGGTTAATTCTGAAGCCACTCATCCTGCACAGGTGGACACGGCCCCTCGCAGGGAGGTAGGAGAATACACTCTAGTGGATCTGCACACCCCAGAGGGGTCAGAGGTCACTTGCGAGCTGGGGGTGCTGGAGGAGCTACAGGCAGTGTTCAACTCTGAGATGGCATACGCTTCGTACATCCCCTTCTACTGCCTTATTGGTGAGAAACCGCATGCACACACATGCAAGCAGACACGCTCATGAGCGCGCACACACACACTTTCCTTTTATTTATAAATGACCTGAAGTCTGTCTGTTCTTGTGTACTCTTTTTATATGCAGATGACTCTGCACTACTGGTCTCCCACAAGTATAAAAGTATACTGAGTGTAGAACTACTGAATGTCAGCAGGTGGATGTCTGACAACAAGCTGTCGCTCCATTCAGGAAAAACTGTCTCTATACTGTTTGGCTCAAAGATTAAATTGAATAAGTCTCCTGGTTTTAATGTTGTAGTTGGCAATACAGTACTGGTAGCAAAGGACGCAGTCAATTATCTTGGCTGTGTGCTGGATAGCCATATGCCAGGAGTGAGCCAGGCTGAAAAGGTGCTCACTAAGGTTAACCAAAGAACATGTTTTTTAGCCAAAATTTCTGGATTGGAAAGCAATGGTGACCCTTGCAGGAGCTCTAGTCCAGCCTTATTTTGACGATGCCTGCTGTTCATGGTACAATGGTATCACAAAGTACCTTAAAGTCAGGCTTCAGACTTCTCAAAACAAGGTAGTAAGGGTTATTCTGAATCTCCCCATGAGAACTCACCTTGACCCTTCTCATTTTGAGAGCCTTGGTTGGTTGAAAGTGCAGGAAAGAGTCTCTCAGATTGAGTTGTGCATTGTACGTACATAAGATTGTGTATGGGGCTGTCCCGCAATATCTCAAAACATATTTCATCCAGGTGAGGGACATTCACAGCTATTCCACTAGGAGCAGCTCCACTGATTTTGTTCCTCCCAGATTTAAGAGTAAACTGGGGAAGGAAACTTTTTTTCTGTGGCAGTAAGTTTGTGGAATAGGTTGCCAAGAAATCTTAAGATGATCATTGGTTTGGGATGTTTCAAGCTGGCACTTAAGAAATGGCTCAGAGGTAGGTACAGTAGAATTTGTTTATTTAAAAAAATTTTTATTTTATTTTAATTTAAATTTTTTTGTCTGACAATAGGGTGTTTCCTCTTTGTACTGTTGTATTTTTAATTTATGTGTAACTCATTTTTGTACAGGACTAATATCTTGTTGAATGTGTGTAGGCTGATATTGTTGTTCGCTATATTGTGACTTTGTACAGAATCAGTTGTGTATTTACAAGCCGGTGGGCTGGGTAGGCCCATATATTCATTTGGAAAATATTGATGTCTTGATGTACTTAAGTGTATTTGTATAGGGTGTACAGATTTAGACTCGTATACTAACAAAGTGGCTAAGTAGGCAACGTCTAGTGTCGGGAAACACTGATATTTTTGATTGATGTATTTATTTTTATTTACAATTTACTGACTTGGCTTTACGTAATTTACTGAGTGCCTGGGCAGGCCTAGGTGATTATTGTATTATAATTGTATGGATTATTGCTATGGTGCTATTCTTGCTATGGCAGATTTGCTGTCTCGACCCCTGACCCCCCTCCTCCCCGATGGGACCACAATGGAAATAAGCCTTAGGGCTTTATTGTGTTATCCTGACTTTTTTTTAATTTTTTTACATGGCACTCACTGCACTGAATTTCTCAGCAGAGCTGTATTGTAAAAAAATTTAAATGTCAAATAAAATCAATTAGCTCAGCCCTGTTAGGCTTCAGTACTAACCAAGCCCAGCCCTGCTTAGCTTTACTACTAACCAAGCCCAGCCCTGCTTCGCTTTCGTACTAACCAAACCCAGCCATGCTTATTGTTGGCTGTTTGGCATGAGATGAGTACAGGGTGTTATAGGGTGATATAGCTGCTGGCCATCCTGGACATGTCTTTAGGTATTTTTACTACATTTGTATTTGCTTTCCTCTGCTGTTCTACAGGTGACTCAGTGATCAGAAAGCTGGTACCAAACCACGAGTTGGTTTGGCACCTGGCGCAGTCTTACCACGAGCAGGTCAGCCCGGGTAGCTCCGTCCGCCCACCCGCCCCGGGACTCCAGGCGGACGGCCCCCTGTCCCCCACTGGCCTCTCTCCGTGCCTGGGCCAACACCTGGACTGCAGCCCCTTCCCCGCCCCTGCTTCCAGCTCCACCCCTGTGGGCGGAGACACCCTCCCAGAGTCTGGAACCTTCGGCAGCCACCTGGTGGGAAACCGCATCCAGGTGGCCCAGGGTTTGGACATTGGGGGGAGCCCGAGCCTGTCTGTACTGGACAGCTGGGGGCGACAGAACCCCAGCCACCTCCCTCCGGCCACCAACCCAGGTTCGCCTTTCACCGCCTCCTTTGCCTCTGGCTCCTCCTCCTGGGTGCTGGGCCCCACCCCCGAGGACAGCGCGCTGAAACAGGAGCTCCCGCGCAGCAGCCGCGCCCTCCTGGGTAACTGGCTGGCCTACTGGCAGTACGAGATTGGCCTGAACCAACAGGACCCGCACTTCCACTTCCACCAGATCCGCCTGCAGACCTTCTTGGGCCACTCCGGTACGGCCAAGTGCCTGGCGCCCCTGGCCGGGGAGGACTACTTCCTGTCGGGCAGCAAGGACAAGACGGTGAGGCTGTGGCCCCTGTACAACCACGGGGACGGCACGCGCGAGGTGGATCCACGCCTCACCTACTCTGAGCACCGCAAGTCCATCTTCTACGTGGGCCAGTTGGAGGCACTGCAGGAGGTGGTGAGCTGTGACGGCACTGTGCACCTCTGGGACCAGTTCACCGGTGAGCAGGAATGTCTCAACCACTGGGTTGCTGTCCGCGGTCTGTTTTTACATCTGTCTGTCTGTTTGTCTGTGGAAAAGCGATTCCTCCTCGTGCGTGAGTGGTACTCACCTGTGGCTTAGGAATCGCCACAAACGGATCAGAGCAGCCAGTTATTTAAAAAGAACGTTGCCACAACAATATTATTTGGTCAGTTATAAATAATTTGAACACAAATAAAAATGATATTTAACTGACCAGAAAGGCTGACAAATGGAAGAGAAGCTGGTTGCTATTCAGTCAATCTTGAAGCTCTTTGAGCCCATCAAAGATGATCCCACACAAACTGAATCTGAGGAGGATTGTCCAGATTCTCCAGTCTATTTTTGAAGATGAAGCTAGCTGTGGTTGAGATACGTAGCCTAGGTCAAGCAAGTGAAGTTAATTTTTGTTTAGCCTTACTTTAGTCAAAAGATTAAGTTATTCATAATAGTAATAAAAGTAGTGAACACTACACACTCGGTTTCATACATTTATTTATTTATCTTACCAACGTTTCTACTTTAATCTTCATCAGGGCATTAAGGTTCACACTACAAACATTACTTAAATGGCCATCATGCACCTGTTAACAATTATGATATCATACAATTATACAATTGGTTAATCAGGATTCAAAGTTGGTTAAATTTATACTTTTTTTTACAAACAATTAAGCATTTAATAGTTATTTATCACATAATTAATTTCATTTTCCATAATTGCATTTCAGTTTCTTAGAACCGTGTATTGATATACAGATGATTTAACAAAACAAAGAAGCATTAAAAAAATATTAGGCTTACCATTTCAATACCTATATACCTTAATGAAGATATTGAAAGATTTTTTTTCTCGGAAATGCACTGCCAGAGGATAGTTTACATTCTTACAGAATAACTGCAGATTTTCGGCAATATGTGTTATTAATTCCCAACTTGGTTTTTTTTCACATTTGATTTTCCACAAGGGCACGTGATTAAATATATAACAGCTAATGTGACAGGTAATTACCCCTTTAATTGAAATATTTTTTCCTGTATGAGGATGTACGAGAACAGCAATATATATAATTACATTGACTACAAGTACCACATCAGTGGTTACCATCAGAGTCTGGTGAGGGCAAGGGAGGTGGAATTTTACCAAATGATCCCTCAGATTCTTCCCATTCTTAAAAACGGTTAATGGGGGTTCCTGAAAAACACCAACTTTTTAATCATTTTAATATTATAAATAACTCAATATTTTTTGGAGTTTTTTTGTTTCCTCGTGAAGAGGTCATTACGTGGTCTATTGACAATTTTATTCACTGCAGGGTCAATTTGTGGGTTCTTGTAACACCTAGAATAAAGCTTGTGTTTCATAATAATTATGTTTCTCTCAAAATCACCTGGTTTGGCCATTCTTTTAATTTGACAAAATTGTCTATATGGAAGGGATGATGAAGGGACAAAAGGTGTTGCGTGCACTTGGTTTTGTAAATAAATCTGTATATAATGTTTTATTCTCTTGTATAATCCATAAATCCAGAAAGTTAATACGGTTTGAGTCTAATTCCATAGTGAATCTTAAATATTCAGAGCAAAAATTCAGGTATCCATGAAATGAGTGTAATTGGTCCACACTTCATCTAAAATCACATCATCGTCTCCAAAAAAGCATATTAGATAGAACTAAAGATATTATCATGGTAAATTAACGTCTCTTCAAATAAGCCCATGTTCAAATTTGCAAAAGATGGTGCGCATGTGCTACCCATAGCTACACCTCTTTGTTTCTGAAAGTAATCATTTTGAAATATAAAATCATTATATGTAAGTACTATCTCAGCAAAAGTAATAATACGTGCATTGGAAGGGGTTAAACCACAATCACATTTTGACAAAAATGGGCCATGGATTCAATGTGGGATAGACGTATATCATGATTCAACATCAAAAGATACGAACAATATTTTAATCGGGAATGGGATTAATATTCAATAAAATAAATCATATGGCTTGTATCTTTAACAAAAGAGGGTAATTCCTCACTGAACGGTCTAATGAATGAGTCAACAAATATTGATAATGAGGATGTCAATGATCCAATAATTGCTGCTACTGAGCAGCCTGGAGGACATTCAAGATTTTTATGGATCTTAGGCAAAATATAAAAACTAGGAATAATTGGGTGATCAACCTTTAAAAATTCCAATTCCTTCTTGGTAGTGTAATTTTTTTGAAGAGAGGCATCCAGAGTATCATCAGAGTTGGGTCATTAGATAATTTCTTGTAAAAAGTAACATCTGAGAGCTACCTGAAACATTCATGTACATAATCAGTTACATTAAGGATAACAGTCATACCTCTTTTATCGGCTGGTTTAATTATAATTCTATTATAAGTCTTTCAAGGCATCCCTCTCCTCTGTTGTTAAATTATCATTATTTTTCTCCTTATATCTACATCATGTTCAACCCATCTACAATATGTCTCAATTGTGGTTTAATCCCTTTCAATGCATGTATTATTACTTTTGCTGAGATAGTACTTACATTTACACACATTTATACAGTGAACACCATAATTCATTGGACAGTGACACAATTTAGTTTTTTAAATTTTGGTTCTGTACTCTGAGCACTTTTGATACCTCAGACCCTTGATGACCTATAGCCATTTCGCCAACCATGTATTCCTTACTGTAGGGATGTTCCTAACGACTAATTTCCCTGACGTTTAAACGGACGTTTATACTTAGACTAGTCGACTTGTCTAAAAGTAGGAAAACAATCAGAAAACAGTCAAAATTGAGCACAATTTAATCTATAAGGTTAAACATTGTCCGAAAAAATATTGCGTATATTATAAGAGCCATTTGAAACCGTTAATCACATTCTTCAATAAACAAATCGTATTTTAAATGCCGCTGAAATGTGTGGCACGTTGCGCCTTGCATTATGAACATTGCACATTATCCTACAAAACATGACAACAATTCACTAAATAAAAGTTAACAAATAACATTTATTGAAAACAATATTCAATGTAACAAAACATTTTTAGGAAACATGCCTGATTATTACAATGGCATTTTCATTGGGTGAACGCGATCGCATAGCAAATACAGTAAAAAATAATAATCGGTCATCAGAAAAGCTATCAATAATAGGAACACAAAAAAATAACAATTAGGCCGACTGATCGACGTGACATTAGATTCGTTTTATTGGGCTATTCAACAACGCGATAGGCCTACTTACTCTTTCCACCTCGCTGGTTTCACTTGCAGGGCGAACAGGCTAATGCGTTTTGTTTTTTTCCTTCGTTTTTTTAAATTATTTTTTTAATCCCGCGTTGTTAACATTAGTAACGGATTCTCGTTTTTTTATAAAGCAACATTTGACCAGGAAAACATGAAATTTCAGTGCAAATTATGTCAATATGTAATTTAAATGTGTACATTAATAAAATAGTAAGTTTAACCGACTAGCATTTCTGGTGCCGACTAGCGAGGGTAGCAACGTTTAATCGGCTAGTCGACTAAACGCGCACATCCCTACCTTACTGTTCCAGAATAATTTACTGCTAAATCTAGTCCCACCCCCCAATTCCCATATAGATCCATTCAAATGCAGAGACCAATTACACTTATTTCATGAATACCTGAATTCTTGCTCAGAATATTTAAGATTCACTATGGAATTAGACTCAAACTGTATTAACTTTCTGGATTATACAGGAGAATAAAACATTATGTACAGATTGATTTACAAAACCAAGTGCACGCAACACTTTTTTGTGAGCTGACTCATATGTGTGCCAAACCAGATGATTTTAAGAGAAACATAATTATTATGAAACACAAGTTTTATTCTAGGGGTTACAAGAACCCACAAATTGACCCTGCGGTGAATAAAATCAATAGACCACGTAATGACCTCTTCACGAGGAAACAAAAAAACTCCAAAAAATATTCAGTTATTTACAATATTAAAATGATTAAAAGTAATGGTATATACAACACTAATGTTAATCTTGGTGTTTTTCAGGAACCCCCATTAACAGTTTTTAAGAATGGGAAGAATCTGAGGGATCATTTGGTAAAATTACACTTCCCTTGCCCTCACCAGACTCTGATGGTAACCACCGATGTGGTACTTGTAGTCAATGTAATTATATATATATATATTGCTGTTCTTCCTTTAGACATCCTCATACAGGAAAAAATATTCCAATTGAAGGGGTAATTACCTGTCACATTAGCTGTTATATATTTAATCGTGCCCTTGTGGAAAATCAAATGTGGGAAAAACAAGTTGGGAATTAATAACAAATATTGCCGAACATCGCAGTACTATTAGATGTAAGAATGTAAACTATCCACTGGCAGCGCATTTTCTAGAATTTTTTTTTTCAATATCTTCATCAAGGTATATAGGCATTGAAAAGGTAAGCCCTCCAAGAAGAGGTGGTAATTTTGAGAATCTTCTACTTCAAAGAGAGTTTTGGGATTAATTACCATAAAACATTAACACCATACGGCCTGAATTTGGAATTTGAATTTAAATGTTTTCTTTGTTTTGTTTTTTTCCCCCCCATTTGATACGCAGCTCTATTTATGATATTATTTTAGATTGATATTGTAGAGCTGTATTTTCTCTTAATAATTATAATTTTTTAATGTTTCTATATGTTTTATTAAATTAAATATTTTAAATTAAATACACTATTCTAAGAAACTGAAATGCAATTACGGAAAATGAAATAAATTCTGTGATCAATAACTATTAAATGCTTAATTGGTTGTAAAAAAGTGTGTAGATTGAAATTTTTTTGAATCCTGATTAACTAATTTTTATAATTGTATGACATCATAATTGTTAACAGGTGCATGATGGCCATTTAAGAAATGTTTGCAGTGTCAACCTTAATGCCCTGATGAAGATGAAAGTAGAAATGTTGGTAAGATAAATAAATATATGGAGCTGAGTGTGCGGTGTTCACTACTTCTTTTCCCAATTTATCATTACGATCGCATGCACCTTTTTCTATATAAATCATGGTGTGCATTTTCTTTCTCTTTTTTACATTGTGGTAAACCAACATCATGTTTGTTTGACATTTCTTAAAACGCATGTGTTTTTTTTCTTCCTAACAATGTGTGCAAAGTATTTGTGGTGACCCCTCAAATAGGCCCAATACATAAAAAACCAAAGACATACTTACGATTTATGAAAAATATTGTTAACAGCATAAATTCCTAAAATTACCTCAAAATTTCTCAAAAAGGTACATTTTTCCATAACTTTCCAACCTTACCAAAAATTTTAATCAGCAAATGTTTGCTACTGTCCAAATCCCAAAACGGCTTTATAGATCAATTTTTGGTCAATTGAGCAAGTGAATATTTTAAAATCCTGCATATGTCCGTAGTGCATAGCTCTGATGATGTCATACCTCTGGGTCACTAACAGTGTTCATCTTTCAGTCCGCAAGTGGGAGTTCTTCTGTTTGCCTTTGTTAAATTTCTGATGGAGTGGTCATTTTTGGTTGTGTACTTTGGTCCTTACTTTTTTATTTATGTAACCTTTATTTGAGCACACAATTCCACTGAGATACCAAATCAAGGCTCTATCTCTCCCCTCCCATCTCCTCTTAGCACCCATATTTTATGCATCAGTTGAGGTTACTACACTATTTTTATGGTTTTATTTTTTTCATGGCTTGTTCTGGTTAAATTTGTATATGTCAAGGCGCTGTATTACAGTCTTGGTTAGCATAGCTAGCTTGCATTAGTCTTTTAGGGGTGTTGCATGGGTGCTTGCTAGTCTGGGAATGTTGTTAGCCAGGTCTGACACTGTTGCTCTCATAACTGGGTTGAGTCTGCTTATGTTTAGCGGCTCTAGATAAGAGTCTTAATGACTGTAATGTAATGTATGAAGGGAGAGTGGGCTATAGTGTAATGTAATGTATGAAGGGAGAGTGGGCTATAGTGTAGATTAAATAACAGACTGCTTGTGCTTGTTTTTTGTCCTTTTCCGGTCCCTCTCCCTGTGTGTGTTCAGGAAAGCAGATCCGCACGTATGAACCTCTTGACGGGAAGAACCCCATCACTGCGGTGACCACCATGCCCCCGCCCCACTGCGGCGTGGTGTTCGGCAGCGCGGACTCTGTGCTGCGCTTCATCGATCCCCGCAAACCAGGTCTACAGGTGTGTCTGTACACCAGCATCGCATAATTTACCGTCATACCCACAACTGCTTCACACGGTCCTGTATTATACATGAGCCAGTTACACAGCTGTATGTTTAACTGAAGCCACTTGTCTAAAGTGCTTTGGCCCATGATGCAACAGTGATGCCCCTTTGGGGCTTTGAATCTGCAAACCAGACGTTACCGGTGCAGCTTCTAAAATACTGTACTGCACCACTGCCATGTTTCCTCAGCCGGGGAGCACTTTGAAAAGTCACCTAGAAAGTTAAATCACACTGTTTATTACACAAACTCCCTGCAAATGAAGGTATTGAAAAACAACTGTTTACTTTCTGTAGCCTTTTTTTTTTTTTAAATCAGGTTTTTACACTCTCCTGTACGAGTAGCTCTCTCTCCTCTACGAACATCTTTCTCTCTCTCCTCTACAAACATCTTTCTCTCTCTCTCCTCTATGATCAGCTTACTCTCTCTTTCTCTCTTCTGTACAAGCAGCTCTCTCACTACACTGTCATACTCAGTAGATAATAATTTAATTTCAAGCTCAATCAGAATTATCTATTGTAAAATTTACTTGCACTTTAACGGCATGTAATGCAGGCATTTTATGTTGGCTCCATTAGACTGGGGCTCTGATGAGCCAGTATTACCAGGGCCACACATTGCGTTAGGGCCACAGATTCTATAGACATATCAGCTGCTCCACTCTGTTCTTTACAGTAGTCTCTACTGCTGATGTTGAAAAAATGTCCGTTTAGCAGATAAATTCAGTAAAGGGTGGGAGGTGTAATGGACGTTCAAAACTCCTGTTACCAGCCAGGGAGGAGGACAGGAAGGCAGGAGTTTAGTGTGTGTTAATCGGGCTGCGATTTGACTGTCCACAGCACGAGTTCCGGCTGGCCTATAACAACGTGAGCGCGGGGCTGATACGCTACCTGGCGGTGAGTCCGGGAGGACGCACGGTGGCGGCTGGCTTCTCCTCTGGATTCATCGTGCTGCTGGATGCTCGGACTGGCCTGGTGCTGCGTGGCTGGCCCGCCCACGAAGGAGATATCCTGCAGATGAAGGTGAGGCGGGGGTGTCAGACTCCAATGGGGGCACTGTGGCTGCACATTTAACTCCAGTCCTGGAGGGACACAGTGTTTGCTGGTTTAACTGTAGTCCTGGTGGGGGCGCCGTGTCTGTAGGTTTAACTCCTGTCCTGGAGGGCCACAGCATTTGCAGGTTTAACTTCAGTGCTGGTGGGGGCGCTGTGGCTGCAGGTTTAACTCCAGTCTTAGAGGTGCACAGTAGCCGCATTTTCACTGTCGGGTGAGTGCGTGCGAGTGCTACCTAGTGGCCATGCGGGGTCCTTTAGCCTCGGGCCTAAAGCCTTGAGCGTTGCTTCCCCACCACCGGGTCTGTAGCACCATGGTGTTACGCTAAATCCCACCCATAATGTGATGCATTGGTGCCAACATCACACACCCTAGCTAAAGGAAGATAAGGTAGCCAAAAAAAAAACAACGTATATCTAGCAACACAGCAGGCTAACGTTGGTTAACGTCAGCTAGTATGTTAGCAACTTAGTACTCGGCCAAGTTCAGGCTAGATGGAATAGAGCAAGCTATTACAGTTAATGTAAACTACAACTTAATTTAATCACAACGTGCTTGCAGTATTGTAACGTTACTTGTATTTAGCCAACTAGATAGCTAGCTGTAACTAGATGGTTACATCGCAAAACAACTGACCAGGTGATGTTTTCATTTTTGTTTCCATCTAAGCTAGCTAACGTTCGATAGCTATCATTCGGGAGATGGTAACCTAAATTAGCTGTACTCTAGTGAACAACACATGCTAGTATTAATGTCGGCTAACGTTAGCACTCAGCCAAGTTAATGCGCTGAACATTTTGTTTGGATAATTCAGCAACTATATAGACGTGCTCAAATTTGTTGGTACCCCTGGTAAAGATGAGTAAAAAGGGTTATAAAAAATTAACTGTTTGGTGAATTAGCTTAATCTCAAACTGAAAAAATGAGAAAAATCCAACCTTTAATTGACGATCATTTATTATGAGAAAAAAAAAATCCCTCATCAAGAAATAATTATTTTTAACAAAACTATGTTGGCCACAATTATTGGCATCCCTGCATTTATATATAGAATAAAGTATTAATTTTTAATATTTGGTCACATATCCTTTGTATGCCATGACTTCCTGATGTCTGTGACCCAACAACATCAAAAGACTCTAGATGTCTTATTTTCTGGTACTCTTACAAGCGATACTAAATGTCTCTGCATTTGAATGGATCTCTATGGGAATTGGGGGGTGGGACTAGATTTAGCTGTAAATTACACTGGAACAGTATGGAACACATGGTTGGCTAAATGGCTCAAAGTCATCAAGGTCTGACGTATCAAACAAGCCTCAAACTATCACTCTCTACTTTAAGGGTGGTTTCTCCTGACAAACTCTATGGAAAAATAAGTCAGGAGAAGAAACCATTCAAGTTATCCATCCATATCTACTGTATTTCTGGCAGCAGAGTTATGGTTTGAGGCTTGTTTGATATGTCAAACCCTTGATAATTTAGAGCCCTTTAGCCAACTATGTGTTCCATACTGTTCCAGTGTAATTTACAGCTAAATCTAGTCCCACCCCCCAATTCCCATAGAGATCCATTCAAATGCAGAGACATTTAGTATCATTTTTACTCATCTTTACCAGGGGTACCAACAAATTTGAGCACGTCTGTATACTTAATCACATCCTTGTTTCTATAAACTCCATCGAACTGACGCTGAACATTTTCCTCAGCCCAGATGTTAAGAAGAGCTTTAAGCCCTGTGCATTTTAATTTTAATGCTGCAGCATAGAAAATTACCTTTCATAGTAAACGAGAAAAAAATCACTCTTGCACTTTGGATTTCCTGGCAATCT
The DNA here is from genome assembly GCA_022702515.1 of Ilyophis sp. 1 JC-2022. Taxonomy (NCBI): domain Eukaryota; kingdom Metazoa; phylum Chordata; class Actinopteri; order Anguilliformes; family Synaphobranchidae; genus Ilyophis; species Ilyophis sp. 1 JC-2022. The sequence continues at coordinate 65,641,535 of CM040402.1, forward strand.
CACTTAATATATGAACTACCATGTGTCAAAAACTTAAAAGAAAATAATTGACTGGGAAGGCCTGCACATTGTGCAAGGGCGGTGGGAAGTATTTCAGATAAAAACATACTGGTGCTTCACCAGGAGAGGGCGCATATTCCCATCTCAGTGGGCTCTCACAAAAATTCACATTGACTGTCCTCTAATTGGACTTTCAAGGCAAAATATTCAGATGTGAGTGGATTTTTGTTTCACATATTTATGAAATCTCAGGAACGATGGCACACTAATCACGGGGTAATGTAAGATACATGAGGGGTATTTGTATTCTTTTCTTTCACAACCTAGAAAAATAGTTCAATCTGGGTCAGTGTTCTTAAACTATTGGTTGTGTGTTGAATCTTGGTCAGTGTTCTTAAACTATTGGTTCTGTGTTGAATCTGGCTCAGTCAGTGTTCTTAAACTAATGGTTCTATGATTAATCTTGCTCAGCATTCTTAAACTAATGGTTCTGTGCTGAATCTTGGTCAGTGTTCTGAAACTATTGGTTCTGTGTTGAATCTGGTTCAGTCAGTGTTCTTAAACTAATGGTTCTATGATTAATCTTGCTCAGCATTCTTAAACTAATGGTTCTGTGCTGAATCTTGGTCAGTGCTCTTTTTCGGTGTTGGGGAATTTTGTCAGAAATCAAACACTTTCTTACCTCACCCTTTTAGATTTGAACAAATTATTTATATGTATATATATATTTTTTAAATGTTAACCTATATTAGAGAGTGTTAGAATGTTGTTTGATTAACCAGAATGACCAACCATTCAGGAGACAGGGGCCCTCAAAGTTGACCCATATTGGACCCCCCACCCTACCTAAAGATACAGGTATCTTCGTTAGAAATAAACATAATAAACAGTATGGTTCTCTTATTGGAAAGCTTACAAAAAAGGTTATGCACAATTTCAATACTTTTTCATAAATAAATTAATATGCTAATTAAGTAATATTTTGTCCTTAAACCTTAATTTGTCAAAAACACATTTTCATATGTTATAGACTAGACACTTTTTATTTATTATAATTTTTTAAAAATATATAACATCTCAATATTTTCACCTCAAATATGACTTGAGTTTTCCCATTTGTTTATCATCACATGACTGAAAAACTGAAAATTAAAATGAAATTTTAGGTGTGAAGATTTTTACTTTACTATTTTGAAGCTACTGGTCAAGGGCTGATTATGCTTTGATCATCTCATTTGGACTTAGACAGTATGTTCTCCATGTTGCTGTGGAAAGTGAAATTTGAAATGTGGAGATGGAAATGAAAGCCCTGTTGGGTTGTGCAGAAGCAGTCAACAAATCTGTGCTGAGCTGAGCCAACCGAGAGAAGAGCAAACTTTATTTAACCCCCGTCGGCGGGGTCAAGGACTGGGTCTTCAGCATTAGAGGCCCAAGTTCAGGTAAATATGGACAAGGATTACTCATTAGAATTTCTGCCATAAGCCACACTGCCACATACACACTTGTCAGGCTTGGTTTTAACCTTAAGGAGAAAAAGAAAATGCACATCTCAATCCGGGAGGTAGACCAAATGGCGAAAACCAAAATGTGTAAGCGATTGCTATACATTTGCTGCAGGCACGCACAATCCAATCTTACCATTCCTTTTCATTTATTATAAAGCGATTTAATCCATATACAGTAACAACACTCATTCTTTAGGACGAGCAAAAGTCACGTTTATTCATGGGGAAAAAAGAGGCTAAAGCACATTACCATTATGCGCGTAAGCATATTACTGACGTTTTTGTTTTCCATACCATTCCGTGTGTTTGTTACTAGGAAACGCAACCTTCAATGCTTAACATTAACCCATGTCCTTTCAAAGATATAGCCTATTCATTTTGCCATATGTAGCCTATGCAATATGTCACGTTTAGACTATAATTCTGATTATTTTCATACAGTTGAATGCATCCAGCAAATAACTGGTTCATACAGTTGAATGCATCTGGCAAAAAATAACTAATAAAAATGGTTGGCTCTACTATGAGGTGGTAAACACCCGCCCCTCTAGGAGGGTCCGGGGGCATGCCCCTCTGGGAGAAATTTTTGTACAATAGTAACAGTTGAATGCATGGATCTGGTGCACTTTGAAGAGGAAAATTAAGACGCTAGATCCGTGAAGAATTGTGTGCTCTTGTAAACAATCCAAAAACCCATCAACTTGTAAGATGCTTGATCCTACACTTGAGCCATCAAATAAATTACATAAAAGCTGTCATGTTTGTTGTACTGGTTTATTTAAAGTGTTTGGAATCACAGTCCAAGGTTGCAGTAAAAATATATGGCACCGCATGCTACGTCAGATTTAGAGATCATATTCAAGTTCACAGTCAGGATACAGCTTTGCTAACTTGATGCTGGAAATAATGTTTTAAACCATTGTAACCACATTCACATCGATGTAGCTGGCAAATAGATAATTACTGCATGCATAATTACTGTCTACTCAAAATGTGTTCTGGACTGATGGCTTAGCTCAAGCGACACTACAAAGCAGTATCCATCTTTTTTTTGTTAATTATGTGAGTAAAAATATCTGCCTTCATTATGAAACAGTGATGGCGATCTGTCCATTCAACGAGCCCCCGATTTGGCCAGATTTCAGATTAAGCTTTCTCAGAATCTATCTACATATAAATAAGTCAATAAATTTAATTTTATTTCCAAATGTTATTATACATCCAAAAATATTGTAAGATTGTATGTATGTTCCCTCAAAACTATTTTCCAAACAGGATATTGTTATCAACTCCTATCATTATTTCTCTGTGCCCCCTCAGTTTTTTAGGTGCAGGTCGCCCTTGTTCTGAAACGGTAGCGGAACAAATTACAGTTTACTGGTCACCACAGTTTATTTACCTGTAGGCCGATTACAATTACATTTCGGCAATAATTTTACAAACAGACATATGATTTGTCCTGCGCTAATAACGAGCAGAAGTGGAAACCGCGGCATTAAAACTGTATGGTTGAAAAAAATTATGTTATTTAGCTTAGCTTATCTATTTATGTGAATTACCGATGCAATTCATGTCAAACAGATTCACGCACGCGCACATGGCACGGCGGCCAAAAAACACACACGGCCAACTTTACATGCATTTACATGACCAATCAATAATATGACCTAGCCACAAATTAAAAGAATATGCAAATAATAACTGTCCTACCTCTCTCCACCTCTCTCTCGCCACAAGGCAGTTGGACCAGTGTAACGTACAATTCAATTCTTCCTAGCGTTTAACTTTTTTCCACTTCCAGGTCTATTGCTTCACTGTACGTCTCGCTAGCTACTATAGCACCTAGCGCTGAACTGATACATTTCTATGTATTTGTTCAATTAGACTGTAAATAAACATTGTTTGTTTTACACTCGCATTACGTAGCACTAATGCTAGCTACTGACCACGGATGGGTTCAAAAAGATAACACTTTCGTTGTGCACGTTTATGAAAAGCTATCTGATTGGACATTGCTCAACTTCCCGCTCGTAGTTGAGCAGTGATTGGTTATTTGTCCTGTTGAAGTGATGGACCCGGAAGTATCCGGGAAAAATTATACGCTAGGAAGAATTGTAGCCTACGCTACACCGGCCCAAAATGGTAGAAAATCAGACTGGCCTGCCAGATGACCAGTCCGGGCCTGGATGGAGCTAAGGACCGAGGAAAGGACACGAGTAAATGATGCAAGGAGTGAAAATAAGTGATTGGACTGAACCCAATGCTTTTCGTTTTACAGAATTGC